>JAUEJK010259926.1:0-10087 GCA_032274865.1 Eryngium alpinum
GCTAAGGGGATCATCTAATAACGTCCCGGAGGGGTGCGTCATCAGGCCCCTGGTGAGGAATCAGATCCTCATGTACAATCTCTATATCATCATCAGAGAGAAACTCCTGGTTGACCCCACCTATATTTGAGGGGGTTGGAAGAGTTGGGTTGCAGAATCCGAACAGACGACGGATCCTGTAAGCCTAGAATAACGGGACCAGCTGAGGAAGATACGGTGTCTCGACCAATTCCAGAAGCAAACCCCCCGACCTTCTCTTTCCCTTTAGTAGAATTTCTCTCCAGGACCATCCTATCTGGACAAAGATTACCAGAAGCTGAAGTGTAGTTAACTGCATCAAACCCCTTTTGAGGGGGGTCCGCACAGCATCATTACTATTAGCAATGGCAATACCTAACATTTTCCCTCGCTGCTAACACAACTTCATTCCTAAGATCCTTTGTCTCCTCCAATATGAACTCAAGCTCAGGAGTTGAAAGATATTCAATCTCCTTCATGTCCACTTTCTGCTCTACTCCATATACATCTCTATAAAAGAACTTAGGAGGATTTCCATGAGCATGGAAAACTCCTACTTTATCATTTATCTCCATTTGCAATTGTTCCACTTTCTTGTATAGGACTTGGCCCAGCTTTGAAGTAGAAATCTTCTTCTTGATACAATTTAGCTGCCAGCCATCCATACAATTGAAGAACTCCCAAATAATAGTCCTTAACTGCTGATTCCTATTATGAAACTTCACAACCATTTCTTCTTCCCTTCTACTATTGACCATCACCTGAATTACAAAGATTTTATCCACATATTGCACAAACTCCTGAATTCTTAGCATAACAATCTTTGCAAGATTCATTCTTGGCTTAGTCTTGGGCTCTGAGGAAGGTAACACATTGATGGCAGAGGTTGGAGGAACTTCTTTGTAGATTTTTTTGCCCCAATGGAATTTTTGCTTGTAGGTATAGTGGACTGTGTTTCCAAGGTTAGAGCTAGCTGAAGATTTGTGAGGTTGCTGTTTGGATGGTGGTTGTGATGTAGGTTGAGGTTTTGAGGTTTGATTGGTAGAAGTGATATTTGAAGATGTAGATTCTGTGGGCTTAGGACTACTTGCACCTGAAGAAAGAGGAGGAGGACGAGGATCATTTTTGGGTTTAGGGCTTGATTTTCATGGGTCTTAAATAGAGATACCACTTGATTTCTTTTTGTCTAACTCTTACTCAGATATTTTCTTCTCCCCTGATGTAACCTTCTTCTTTCCTTTCCCCTTGTCCCCTGACACTTCCTCCCCTGATGCAACTTTCTTCTTTTCTTCTTCACAATCCTTCATAAATTTATCTTGGATATTCAAAGAAGCTGTAGTCACCACATCTGAATCTGTATAACCAGCTTTCTCTTTCTTCATACCTTTTTTGCCCCTACCTCTTCCCTTTAGCTTTAGAGCATCCACCAATCCATCCTCAGTAATGAATTGAGCAATAGATTCTTGCTTTTCTTCAAGCTATACTCTTCATTTTCTTTAACTATCATCTTTGACATCTCATACTACTCTTGTATTTCCAATTTATCAGCCTCAGTCAGCTTCTCAATATCATAATTGCCACTAGCTATATCTGCTGCACTGAGCTTGGAAACTGGCACATCACTTGCTAGCACAAGAGCTTTACTCTCTGGAGCTTCAGTTTTCAATGGCATAGGCTCTTGTTCCCTGAAAACAATTTCTAAGCCTTGATCATCACTTGGAGTAGGAGAGGTCACTCTTGACACTTCTTTAGAACCTGAGTTTGAAGCTTTCTCTGCATCCACAGTAGTAATCCCAGCAAAATGCTTGAAAACTGCTTCTGGCAATTGAGTTGTTGGAGGGATAGGCAACATAGGAGGAACTAAAATTGTGGCCACATTCTCAGAGAGAGTTTTATTTTCTTGATCCAGCTTTGACATCCTTGCCTCTAGTGAAGTTGACACCTCTTCAGCTTTCTGAGCTGCCCTCAGCATATTGTAGCTAGTCTTCTTATCAGCCATTGTTGTGACATGTGTTTCCACAGTCTCTACCTTTTGTTTTATCTCATGTTTCATCCTTCTCAGCTCTAAATCCACATTGATGGCATCCATGTATTGAGCAGTTAATGGAGTGGCAGTTTGCACATCATCTGTCCTTTTGATTTGCTCTTCTAATTCCTTGCTAAACTGCAGAAGTGTCGAACCACTGTAGCTTTTGTAGTGATTGAAGGGAAAAGCTTTCTTTGGATCAAGATCTCTCATCTCTTCAAGCAATTTATTATGTGCATTTGGATGGGGTTGGTTGCATTCCAATTCATGAATAGAAGATATTACATCAGCCATAGAGCTCCCCTGATCCACCTCCATGCTCTCTACATGATCTTGTCCATGAAATACTAATGTCCCCTGATGTTTTTCAGTCCCCTGATGCTCCATTTCTTCATCAGGGGAGAATTCCACTTGCAGTTCTTGAACAATATCGATGACTTTTTCCACTATAGTATCAACTAATTCTCCCCAGTTGTAGTTGCTTCAACCATTGTGGTTGGTGGAATATCAGAACCCCCTCCCACACTATATTCTTTTTTAAAGATCTCACTTTTCCTCCCACAACTCTCTTTTTCTGAGTCTTCTAAGACTTTGCTCTCCCCAAGCTCACTAGCACTTCTAAGTGCTTTCTCACTCTCAGCTGATGTTTTTGTTAGAGCTATCTAAGGGGTTGAGCTCTGCCTCTCACACTCAGTTTTTTTTATCTCTCCCTCACCAGTTGTAATTTACCTAAGAGGGCTCCTATTGGCTTGGGCGGTTGCTTGATTGGCTAGTCCAATCAGAGCATCTACAGCTACACTAGTAGCTGGTGAAGGGAGATTATGTGCCATGTGTCCCAGAGGCAAAGGAATAAAGCTTTGGGAGGTATTTATTTGCTATGTGGCTCTATCCTCCCCTAACACACTTGGTATTTCCAATGAAGGACTTGGAATACCCGAATCTACCATCACATGTTGATCATCAATGACTTGATCACTAGAAGGAGACTTTGACATGAAATTGGAAGGATCTACTTGGCTCCTCATTGATAGTTGAAAGATGAGGATTTGATGTTTCAGTTCCAAAAATTTGAACCATTACATCTGAAGCAAGTGAAGATTGTCGAAATGGAGGAATTGGAGAATCAGTAGAGTGAGGCTGAATCACTGAATGAGAAGGTGATTCATCAAAAGAAAATGTTGTAGTATGTGTCCTCACCTGTGCATCATTAAGTGTTTCACTCTGTAGCTCCCATGATGGTTTTTCCAAGGGAGCTTTGGCTTGTGTATGTGCCTTTCCTCTCCTTTGGTATGCCCTGGGCTTTAAGCATTGTTCAATAACTACATCTTGTTGGGAAGATGCAACTAGGGATGTGTCTTGGCCCTTTTTACTTACCAAAGCTTGTTGGGAAGCTTTAGTAGTGGTTGGTTTGGGTTTATCACTCTTGGCCTGATCACCTTTTACCTTCTTACTCTTATGACTTGCTTGGCCACTCTTAACTCCCTCACCACCCTCATCAAAAGTTGGTTTAAGAACTCTACTGGATCTTTTGGAGCCCTTAGTCTTTTGAGAGACTAAAGGTTTGGTTTTAGATTGTTTGAGAGAAATGAGGGGTGCATCAAGGGTAGAATCAGAAGTTGTGGAGGTTGGAAGAGTTCTAAGAGAAGACAATACATGAGCCATATCGCCTGGCAACACATATGGTTCCTTAACTGCAGTCTTTTTGATTATATCAGAGAACAATTTTGTCCCCTGACTTGGACTAGAGATGCGTACATCCTTAGATGCTTCAGGCAATTCTAAATTTGGAAGCTGGTGATTAACTAGCATGGTAATAAACCTAGAGAAGTAGACTTCTTCTTTTCTTTTCTCAACAGTCCCCAATTTTGTTACCAGATCATTAAATATCATCTCACCAATATTAACATCTATGTTTCTGATTTTAGCATGAGCAATTCTTAGTGTTAAAGATGTCATCACTTTAAAATTTGAACACTTGGCAGTAAACACTCTAGTGATAGTGTCAAATAAGTAAGACAACTCCTTATTTGTATTAACTCTCTTAAGGTCCTTGAACTTAAGATTATCTGGATCCTCACATACATATCCCTCAGCTTTAAGATATTCTAACAACTCACTATCAGTAGGAAACATAGAGAGATTCTCATTAGGTAGACCTAAGGCAACATTTAGAGAGGAAGGATTAATGATACCTTGTTGCCCTTGAACTGAGAACTCTATGCCAACAATTTCTACCCCATCCTCACCTGCTACGAACATTGCAGAGGTCCAAGATTCAATAAGCACACTTTCATAGATAGGAAGGTTTGAGAAGATTGCCTTGGAGTATTTCGAATTGATGAGATATTCCATCATCGGCTTGAAACATGCATCCACCGCAGTGACATCAGCAAATCCTATGAAGTTAGTTGTTGGGACTACAAGACTGTCATTCAACCTTTGAATCACTCATGCGGCCATTTTTCTTGAGAATTTTTTTCGAAAATGAGGGTTTGCTTAGAGAGAAATTTACAGATTTCAATTTCAGAAAGCGTAAGGTGTTAATGATTTGGGAAAAACATATTTAAACCCTTCAATTTTCGTCCACTGATTCACAACTGGCAATCGTTGGATTTTAGAAGTTGGTTAATTACTGTTATACCCTTATGCTTTAAAAAGTCCGCTGATAGTTAACTACTTCAGGGGAGAAAACTATAACCTGATGGTTAGAATTTTTTTTCCATGAAACAATTAACTGTCATTTAGTTTAAAACATAATTAATTTACAAACTGAGTTTATTCCTAACAATGTTAATTCATTATTTAATAAATGAATCATTTCTGATTTATCAATTAATTAAAGAAGCAAGATTTGTTATAAATAAAATCTCCCCTGATCTTAGCCTTCAGGGAACTAAGATAGGCTATATGAATCCATTTGAAATGTATTCTAAAGTGATTGTAAATCAAGACTAAGCATACAAATATAATAACCAACATTCCAACATTTCATTTCATCATAGAAAAACATTAAAACATCTCAAATATAACCAAAAATTCTTAATTGAAATCATCAGGTCATCATATTTTTAAACAATAAAATTTCCAACCTTGACTTCAAGAATGCATGTTAATCATTCCCAATTGGCCTACCAACCTATTAAAGGTTCCTTCATCAAGAGCTTTGGTGAATATGTTTGCAGTCTGTTCATTAGTGGGAACAAAATGCAGTTCAGTTGTGCCATTTAAAAAATGCTCTCTAATGAAGTGATAGTTGATGTCAATATGCTTGGTTCTTGAGTGTTCTACAGGATTTTCAGCTATAGCAATGGCACTGTTTTGTCACTGAAGATTGGAATTCCTTTGAATGTACATCCAAAGTCTTGCAACTGATTCTTCATCCATAAAATTTGAGCACAACAACTCCCAGCTACAATATATTCAGCTTCTGCAGTTGATGTGGAAATTGAGTGTTGCTTCTTGCTAAACCAAGACACCAATCTTCCTCCAAGAAATTGACAACTACCAGTTGTGCTTTTTCTATCAATTATGTAACCACCATAGTCAGCATCAGAATATCCCATAAGATCAAATCCATTCCCCATTGGATACCACAATCCAAAGCAAAGAGTTCCTTTGACAAATCTTAGGATTCTTTTAGTTCCAGCTAGATGAGATTCGTTTTGATTTACTTGATACCTGGCACACAAACAAGTAGCAAACATAATGTCAGGTTTGGTTGCAGTCAAGTAAAGGAGTGATCCAATAATCTTTCTATACTCCCTTTGGATCAACATCTTTTCCATCCATATCAGGATCCATCTTCAAAGAAATTGACATGGGAGTCTTTGCAACCTTGCAATCAAGCATATCAAATTTCTTGAGCAACTCCTTTGCATATTTCCCCTGATGAATAAAAATACCATCAGGGGATTGCTTGATTTGCAGCCCAAGAAAATAAGATAACTCTCCCATCATGCTCATCTCAAATTTGCTCTGCATAAGCTTGGAAAATCTTTCATAAAGACCTTTATCAGTGGAGCCAAATATAATGTCATCAACATATATTTGTACCAAGATAATCTTGTTCTTTTTTTTTAGATAATTTAGTTAAGATATATGTAAAGAATATACAGGTGCTCAGGGGCATACCCCAGGATCGAAGCCATTCAAACAAAGAACAATACAATCAAACCTCTGGCCTAAAAATTACAATGATCAAATTCTCTAGTAAAATCAACATACAACAACAAAAGGCAGTATCCTGCTGAATCAAGCTCAACCTCAAGTACAAGACTTTGTTGGGCAGCAACCATAAACAAAGCATCAAGACTTCAACTTAGCCTCCGAAATAGCAAATAGGTAACCATTAATAGCTCTGAAAGCCCCACAAATTCATAACCAACATTATCAACCAATCAAAGATAACATGTATCTCAATGCAAAGCAGCAGCAGTTAACCAGATGCCCGAAGACATCAATACTTTCTGAGGTCAAAACAGTACAACAAAACAATCCACCGGCATAATTAGAAGCTAAACGACCAGAAACCAGCAGCTGAGGAGGCAACAGTGGAGGGTAATCCCCCACTAGCCCAGACTCGGAAGAACAAACGGGGCTGTCAACACAAGCCAACCGTTCCTCAAATGCGGTAACCAAATCAGAACTGGAGTGGAGATGTACTGAGGCCCCCAAGCTGGAGGAGGAAGCTGACAATAGAGAAGGCAAAAGAGGAGGGAAATCCCCCACTAGTCCAAGACACAAAGGTACAAACGGGGTCGTCAACACAAGCCAACCGTTCCTCAGTTGTAGCAACCAAAACAGCACAGAACACTCCGAAACCAAAACCCCCAGACAAGGTTATTTCCAAGCCAAGATGATAAGGCAGTCTAGCCCATTGAAAAACAATTTACCCAGCTGCTGTTGGCTGAGTTTTCACCAGCAAACAGCTGCCGGAAAATGTCAGAAATCAGCACACAAACATAGAACAACCCAAAAGCCGAATCCGGCAAGCAAATACAGTAAAAACAGTACAAACAGTGGCTATGGGGAGACCAAAAATTGGATACAGTCACTAAACAAGACGAAAACAAAACAGAAACAGAAACATGTTTCCTGCCTAACTTTACTACACATACCAATTGCAGTTGTCACTGGCAGAAATAACCACCGGCAAACAGACCGCCGGGAGTCAGAAACAACCACAGACGCCTAAGGACGTCGGACTCAGTTGGAGACGATTGAAGAAACGGAAGCAGTAGCAAATCTGCCGGAAAGTCAGAACGTATCACACGATTAGTCTCCCATAGATATACCGGAAGCTAAAAATCGAAGCAACCAGTGTGAGGAAGTGATAGACAATAGGCACGATGCCCCAAACCCAACCGAAACCGGAGTAGAGCGACACCGGCGGAGGAACACCGGTCAACGAGGGGAAAACAGGAACAATAGCCACAAAAACGGCAAGAGATATACATGAACCCACACCGTAGAAAGGCTGAATGACAGAGAGAAACGGATCGAAGTGTTCAAAACCAACCGGAAACGAAGCTTCCAACGGAAGCTGGAAAAGAGTGGCGCTGGCGGCGAAACACCGTTCAAAACTGAGAAGTAACAGAACCATTACAGCCACAAACGGCAAGAGATAAGAATGAATCCACACCGCTGCCGTCACCTAGTTAAGAGCTGCGGCTGACGGTAGAGAGGGGAAGAAAACAAAAAGGAAGGTTGGAGAACAGAAAGAAAAGGATGAGGAGGAGGTGGGGAGATGGATGGAGTGAGCAGTAACCATTGATTTCCTCTCCGGCAACCGGCCGTAGCCTTCGCCGGAGAAGAGGCGGCGGCTGCACTGTTTTCTTTTTTGGGTGAGAGAGAGAGTTTTATAATTAGGGTTCTCTCAAAATTTTAACTTGTTTGTGCAAGATAATCTTGTTCTTGTTCTTCCTGAAAAACAATGTCTTATCCACAACACCTCTTGTAAACCCACTTCAATCAAGAATTTTGCAAGAGTATCATACCAAGCTCTGGGAGCTTGCTTCAGTCCATACAAAGCTTTCTCTAGCTTGTAGACGTGGTTTGGAAACTTAGAATTTTCAAAACATGGATGAGCTGCATAAGCAAGGAATATCCTAATGGCTTCCAATCTTGCTACTGGGGTAAAGGTTTCATCAAAATAATTCATTCTTCTTGCAAATAACCTTTGGCAACAAGTCTACCTTTGTTCCTTGTTACCACCCCTGATTCATCAAGCTTATTTCTGAACACCCATTTGGTACCAATTATAACCCTCCCCCTAGGTTTAGGCACCAATTTCCAAACTTCATTCCTCTCAAATTGATTGAGCTCCTCTTCAATAGCTAAAATCCAATCTGCATCACCAAGAGCTTTTTCAACAACCTTGGGCTCCATTTGAGAGAGGAAACAAGAATACAAACATTCATTTGCATATGCACTTCTTGTTTGAACTTTTAAAGTTGGGTCTCCTATGATCAGATCTCTAGGATGATCCCTTGACCATACATTCTTGCTTCTAGTCCTTTCCCTTCTTGGACTAGCACTTGCTCCCCCTAAATTATTGCTAGGACTTCCTTCAAAAGCTCCCCCTTGATTTGAGCTAGCATCAGGTGACAAAACATTTCTTGATATGTTCTCCCTTGATGCCCCATTCTCCCCTGAGGAAGGAATCTCCCCTGATGCTTCTTCTCGATTTCTCCTTTCATTTTCTCCTAAAGGAGCTTCAAAATTGGGGCTTGGAATCTGTTCAGATTGTAGGGTTTTTGGGCATCGAGCTGACTCATGCCCTAAGAGGAAGCCTAAGCCGAAGCAGGCTGTTGTTTTTATTCCGAAGAGGCCAAAAGGGCATAAGGCTAGAGCGGTTGGGGCTTCTATGTGTAGTTCGGGTGTGGGTCCTTCCCCTAAGGGGCCTGTTGCTGTTGACTCTACTACTGATACTGGTAATCCCTGCCATGATATGGTTTTTTTGAGGGGGTGTCTTGTAAGGGGAATGAGAAGGTTGGGGAAATGGCTTTTGAGTTATGCCGCGACATTGTGAATTCTTTAGGTGGGTCTGGTCTTCCAGGTTTACGGCATTTGTCGTCTGTTCAGGTTCTGCAGCACAACCCGTTCAGTCCTCTTAGTATGGTCTGAACCTACTCGACCACCAACATTCAGTTCGGGAGCTGGTGAACGATTCTGGTATTCTTGTTATTGGCCTTCTTGAGACTCATGTGGCGGGGCTTAATGCGTCAAGATTATCCTCTGATTTGCTGCCTGCTTGGGATTGGTTTTTTTATTATGGTGGAGGTCCAGGTAGTAGGATTTGGATTGGTTATTCACTGTCAGTTTATAGATGTACGGGATAACAGTTCTATTGTTATTTCATTTCTCTATGCGCTGAATGAGGAGGTGGACCGCCGGCCTTTGTGGGATGAGCTGATTCAGTTTTTTGGGTCTATGGCTGCTCTGGAGTGGGCTGTTATAGGGGACTTCAATGCAGTTGTAGATCCGAGTGAGATCCTTAGTGGGAATCCGGAGATGGTTTTTGAGGAGGATTCTTCTATGATGGATTTCAGTGCTTGTCTTGCTGCAGCTGATTTAGAGCTTCTTCCAATGCAGGGTCGTGGTTTTGTTGGTGCAACCAAAGTCCGGGTCACGCTAGGCCAAGGCTTTGGAAGCGCTTAGACAGAATGGTTGCCAACCCTATGTGGTTCTGCAAGTTCTCGGATGTCTTTTATTCTTGTGGTAGTCCTCGCACTTCGGATCATTCTCCTCTAATTCTGGGGCGAGATGATTTTGTAACCCGTCGGTCTCCCTTCAGGTTTGATAACTTCCTTGCTGATATGGCTTGCTTTATTCCGGAGGTTCGGGCTGTTTGGGATCACTGTATTGAGGGTTGTTCTATGTATGGGGTGACGAGGAAGCTTAAGGCTCTCAAGCAGGTGTTTAGGGGGCTCCGGAAGGATAAGGGGGATTTGGCTCGTAATGTAGCAGAGGCTTCTAGTTTTTTGGCTCAGGCTCAGTCCCTTCTCTCAGAGTCCCCTCTTTCTGATGAGTGTTTTGAGTTGG
>JAUEJK010260244.1:0-10086 GCA_032274865.1 Eryngium alpinum
GAGACAACATTCCTACAGTTAAGCTAAAAGAAAGATTTGGAGATCAGATTTCTGGTAGAACAAGACAAATTACATAACTGTTTTTGTTTGGGACCACAGAGATCAACATATGCCAACAAAACAGTCCAGTTGCCAGATTAGGAAATGTGCAGTTTCTGCACCTTTTTGTCTAATTCCTGTTTTAGCAAATCTATAGCTATGTATAGTTTTCAATGGTTATCTTTCTTTGTAACTTTTGCATTCAGAGATTTTAGAGAGAGATTTTCTGTAATTGATTGTAGAACTTTGTAGCTCCAAGTTTGGAGAGTTCTTGTTGCATTGGGGAAGGTTAAAGATATCATCTTCAATATAATACTATATTGTTGATATATCATCTGTGTTCTTATGATTATATTTCTGTTATATGTTTGCTTGTTTGAATCTCTGCATCTCATATATATTTGTTGAAAAGAACTGCATCTGTTTTTAAAGTTCGAAAGTTGGATAAACTTGCATTCACCCCCCTTTTCCAAGTTTTCTTGATCTCTTTTTATTTAATACAATAGTTGTGCAATATGATGCAATAAATATGCAATGACTGTAATGATTGTGCAATATGCAATGAGTGTAGTTGTGTAATGTAGTACAGATTATGCAATATAATTTTTATTATAATATATTATGCAATAAGTGCAATGAGAAAAATAATTTTTTTTGTCACTCAACTTTTAGGAGTGTAAAATTCTTACCACCTAAATTTTAACTATTTAATTGCAGCCATTAACGTTATATTAGTATTATAAACTTGTCATTTTATTAAGTTTGTTCAGATTCCATTATAACTAAAGTTGATGTGACACTTCTTAAATAACTAGAAATTCTTGTTTCTTCAGTGGTATTCCATTTCACCTTCTTTATTCAATAGAGCTCCCCATTGATGTAATCATTATACACAGATCTTTGAACAACAGACTTAACAAATCCAACAGTTACTTGTACTAATCATTCAATCCCCAATATTCTATAATTGTCCAGATGAAATAGTGCCCATTAAATTTAAGTTTACCCTTTTAATAAACTACCCGAGGCTTTTCTTCATCTTTGTATATCTCTTTATTTTTCTTTCTCAAAACTTCTCTATAAGTCCCTAACCTAGAAACCAAAATCAACAAAACCTTCAAGTTCATAGTCCAATTGATAATCCTCTTATTCTTTTTTTTTTCACTTCTTGAAAGATCGATTGTAGGGTTGGTTGAGATAAAAGTTGGCTTCACAATTTTAATAGATTAATAACTTGTGAGATTATAAAATTGGTTGTTTAAAACTAGGTAAAAGGTGTCCTCTTTTCTAATAGTATAATTGAGACCAGTTTAAGAAATTGACATTGTTACATATCAAAATAATACACCAAAATAAAGCGTAACTGACTAGAAGAATCCCGTGAGATGATCTACTTGAACTCCATGATGAACCACCGGAAAACCTGCAAAATAGGTGGGAGGTGGTCCCACCGGGAGGACTTGGGGTGCAAGAATGAGTAATGGAAGAATTGTGTAAATTCTCTGAGTTGGAGCTAGAATTGCATACCTGATTATGAGTAATAATCCCCTTTATATAGGCGTGCATTAGGTTTTCAGATCTCTATTAGGAATTAGAATCCTATTTAGATGGTTACTATCTTTACCTTATCTCTTCTTTCTTGCCACCTAAGATTAGGGTTATCTTAGGAATCATTACATGATTTACCTACCAGGTTCACTTCCTTATTTAATATTACTTAGATTCATTCTAGGGTTTCTGCACCTCCTTAATGAGTCCTGCCGTTTTGGGCCTTTGCCGTATTGGGCTTACTTTGATTCTATTTCTCCTCCGGTTTGGACAACTTTATTCCTATTCGGATCTGGATCGTGCCTACTCATGCCTTATTGGGTCGATCCCTATTTTTGGGCCCCCTATATTTTCCCCCTATCTTCGGGGTGATTTATCCCTCGAAAATATGACTCATTTTGTACCAAAAATTGGGTCTTCTCGAAAACTTTATGTCCATATAATTCCTCCTTGGCGTTGGCGCCAAGGAGATACCCTCCTCCACCATCTTGGCGGCTTGGCAATCCTTCTAGACCACTTTCTAGGCATAGGCGCCTAGGAGAAAGCCTCTTAAACCACCTTGGCATTTCGTCTTTATACTTACAACACCTACTAAGCATGAGTGCGTAGAAGATCACTCTGACATTACCTTGGCGGTTTATTAGCCCTTCTAGACCACCTCCTAGGCGCGGGCGCCTAGGAGAGGACTCCATACACTACTTTGGCGTTTTGCTTTGGCATTTACCACTTCTCCTAGGCACGGACGCCTAGAAGATCATTCTTATATCATCTTGGCAGTTTTCTTCAAGAGTAGGAGAACCTCCTAGGCATTGAATGCCCATGGCTCTTTTTCTTTCATAGCTTGGCATTTTTTATCATCAACAAACTAATCTCCTAGGCGTTAAACACCTAGGGGTGTTAAAGATGTCTATATTTGGCGGTTTACAAGCATCCACAACCCTACTCCTAGGCGCGCACGCCTAGGGTTTCTTGTTCTCTTGCCTTATCATCTTGTAAGGGCTTCTTTTCTCCCTTCTTGGTGTGGTATACCCAAGAGCTGAGAATATTTTGATATCCCATGGAGTCTCTCATTGGCCAAAGGAGTTACTATCCATCTCGTTTTATATCTCTAGATGTAGAACGCCTAAAGATCCATTCCTTCCCCATCTTGATGGTGTAAGGATCCAGTGAGGACTTCCCCTTGACGCGGACGCCAAAGAGCCTCTCATTACCTAACTGTACTGGTCTAGGGTTTATATTAATAATCCTCCCTGACGTCACCATGTCAAGAGGCTTTTATATCTTGCCAACCATGGCATAAGGAATGACCTCCCATGGCGTCACACGCTAAAAGATCCTTCCTTTGATCTATCTGGGCATTATTACACTCTTCAGTTAGTACTTCCAAGGTGATCGGACGTCAAAATCATATTAACTATGTCTTGGGAAGACCACTTCCCGGGTCCACCTGGAGACCTCCGAGCTTCCTCCTTTTTCCTATATATGAACTTTACATCCTTCTTTTCATTTCACAACTTCCTCATCTCAAACATCTCTTTCTGATTCCTACAACTCTCTCTCAATCTCACATTCACCAAATGGCTTCCCAAAAAGTTCCCCTCATTCATTCTTCCCGTACGGACTTGAGCGAACTACTTGCTCTTCCCAAGATTGAATTATCCCCTTCAATCAACGTGGAATCCTTTAATCTTCCCAGTACCTTCACTTCTCAGGAGGTTGAGCATCTAGCTCGGGCCTTTGATATTAAGCGCGACTATAAAGCGGTCATCCCTTCACGCAATAACCGTTCATACTCATGGAATGGTCTGCTTTGTGTCTTCAAGGAGTCCCTCCTCTCGGGGATCCATATTCCTTTCCACGATTTCACTTTCTGCCTCCTAGTTGAGGCACGCATCTCTCAGGCCCAACTACCCCAATGGGTATAAGACTATCCATACCTTCCAGTTCAAGAGCTGCTCCCCCTTAGAGGGATGGATTACCATCAAATATCGCCACAACACTTCTCCTATCTTCGCTACAGCCTCCATGTCTCTATTTGGCTGGAAATCGGAATATTTCTTTGTCCACTGGCGATCGGGACAATGGGCGTCTCTTGTCAGGACAAAATTTGGCGCGGCTCATGATGGGCTCATCAAACAACTGAAGTTGAGCCTCGAGGAGGAGGAGGCGGTGAAACTTCTCCAGGATAGTGGACCTTCTATCCACTACATGTCTGTCCTTAGGGCAGACAAGTACCAAGAATTGGGGCTCTGCGATCTTTCTCCTAAAGGTAAACATCTCTTACCATAACCTTTCATTCTATCACCTTGCATCTTTTACGTACTAATTGTTCCTTTCTTTTTCTTTGCAGCTGTGGAGCTTGTCAAACCTATGATCCAGAACAGGATCACCAGGGAGGAGGCTCCTCTTCCTAGTTCCTCCAAGAAAGCCCTCCGCCACCGTAGCACTTCTGAGTCTGCATCTCCTCCAGAGGATGTCGTCTTCTCTGGCAACTGGGAGATTCACTCCAACGACTCAGTGATGGGACACCCAATGCTAGCCCAGGAATGGTCTGCGGGGTTCATTACCCCTCAGGATAATAATACAACGGAGTCTTTGACTCCCTCTGACATCGGACTCCAAGGAGCTCAATCCTTGGTGTTATGTATCAAAATAACGAAGCAAGATTTAGTGTTACCTGACTTCTATGAAGGCTCGAAATCGTTCTCCCGACTCATTGGATGTCCGCTGGAAAACCTGCAAAAACCGGTGGGGGTGGTCCCACCGGAGGGACTCGAGTGCAAGAATAAGTGATCTGTATACGAATATAATCTCTTGATTAGAGCTAAAATTGTGTACCTGATTATGAAGATTAATCCCCTTTATATAGCCGTAGATTAGGGTTTCCAACCTGTATTAGGAATTAGATTCCTATTATGTTTGGTAATTCCACTTACCTTATCTCTTTATTTACTTGCACCCCAAGACTAGGAATCATCATATGATTTACCTTTCGGATTCACTTCCTTATTTAATTAGGGTTTCCGCACCTCCTTATTAATTAAATAGCTGTATTGGGCCCTCACCGTATTGGGCTTAGTAGGAACGTATTCCTCTTATTATTTAGGCTTCCAAGCCCCGATTTAGATCCAACCCGATCCAAATATTATTAAATAATACCCGTCTAGGAAAAAATAAATTGACCTCTATTTTTGGGGCCCCTATATTTGCCCCCCTATTTTTGGAATAATTTATTTTCCGGAAATACGATTCGTTTCGTACCAAAAATAGACTTTTATGTCAAAATTTTCCTCCCACTGACCATCCTCCTAGGCATGGGCGCCTAGGAGGCTTCACTTTGCCACCACTCGGCATTTTGCAAGGAACTTGAGAGGATCCCTAGGCGCTAGGCGCCTAGGAGACTCCTTCTCTCCTTTACTTGGCATTCTAAAAATTCTTAGGAGCATCCCTAAGCTAGTTGGCGCCTAGGAGACTACCTAGTATCCTCACTAGCATTTTCAAAGATTTTCAAGGGGTTCCCTAAACCTATAGGCCCCCTACATTTGGCATAGGTACTGGCCTTTTCCTTATGGATTTGAACCTTGATCCTTGGACTCTCAACCAGATCTGTCCTTCTTCACAAACCTTCCTAAACGTGCCTTTTTGATCGACAGTCTTCCGTATCATGACCATAGTCCTTATAGAACCAACAATAATAGTTCTTATTCTTTCTGGTTGGGTCAATCTTTATCTCTGGTGGCCATTTGACATAGGGTTCATTCTCAATCTCCATGAGTATCTGACTTTGAGTGGCATTCAGGGGAGAGTAGACCGTCCCCCTCTTTTCAAGCTTCTTGGATGGTACCTCCTTTTTTCACTTCTTCTGATCCTTCTCATGGTTTTCTGATTCTTTGCGCTTCCTTCCATTGTCTTGGCCAACTATCTTCTTTAACGTCTCCTCTGCCGAGACATAGTTACCAGCTCAGTCTTGTAATTCTTGCATGTTAGAAGGCTTCCTCTTGGCCAACGACATATGGAAAGCCTCATCGGTTGTGCCTCGCTGCATGGCCACCATGGCCACGGACTGGTTCAAATCTGCCACCTTCACGACCTGACTAGTAAATCGACCAATGTACTCCCTTAATGTTTCACCTGGGCCTTGGACAATGTGCATCAAAGATTCTAAACTCCTAGCATGCGTCTTCTTGCTGATAAATTGACTAGTGAACTTCTTAGAAGAGATATTGGCCTTCATGATCTCGTCAATAAACGGGGGTCGGGATTTGTCGGATCCTTATTAGCAACGTCAGGGGTAGGTACTCCAATCCTCTGTACCTTAGAAGTGGCAGTATTCTTGGACTTTTCTTTGTTTTTGTTCTGATCTACCACCTTCTCTTTCTCTACAAACTCTTTCATCATCTGAGCAATCAATGCCCTCGTACCTGCTTCTGTTAGAGCTTTATCACCTTGGCCTCCTGGTCCCTTTGTCTGAGGGTTCGCCTTTGCTCCTCCTATAGATGTATCTGCCCCAGCTTTCTTCCCATCCTCTGTCTGTTCCTTATCCGGAGCTTCTAGGTCAGCGAGAAGCTGTAACCTCTTCTCATCTCGTTCCTTCTTCTTCTTCTCTAATTCTTTAGGAGTTGGGTTATTCGTCCCTGTAGGGTTTTCTTGTACATCATCACTATTAGTTCGGGTGGTATGTGCACTAAAATGGGTATGATGAGGTGGATTAGTGAATGATGTTGGAGCACCCACAATCGTGGGGTTGGGGGTGATGATGTCGTCGTTATCACCAGCCATGGATATGTGACTTTCTGTATCGTTTCCTCATCGACGAAGATAACAAGCTTGTTTAATTCATAATTCTGATTGCCCCCCCATGGCTCTCCTATGATGGATTTCTCCATCAACGGCTTTCTATCATGTTTCCCACAGACGGCGCCAAATTTTACGGATCAAAGTAATGCAATATAATAAAGCATACATGGCTTTAAGAATCGCGTGAGATGATCTCCTCCAACTCCGCAATCAACCGCTGGAAAACCTACAAAAACCGATGGGGGTGGTCCCACCTGGAGGACTCGGGTGCAAGAATAAGTAACTGAATAATCTCTGTATTTAATGAGTTGGTACTAGAATTGCGTACCTGATTATGAGAAATAATCCACCTTATATAGGCATGGATTAGGGTTTCAGATCCCTATTAGGAATTAGAATCCTATTTAGATGGTAACTATCTTTAACTTATCTCTTCTTTCTTGCCACCCAAGATTGGGGTTATCTTAGGAATCATTACTTGATTTACCTACATGATTCACTTCCTTATTTAATATTACCTAAATTCATTCTAGGGTTTCTGCACCTCCTTAATGAGTCCAGCTGTTTTGGGCCTTTGCCGTATTGGGCTTACTTTGATTCTATTTCTCCTTCGGTTTGGATAGTTTTATTCCAGTTCGGATCCATATCATGCCTAATCAGGCCTTATTGGCTGGGTCCCTATTTTTGGGCCCCCTACAGTCTCATACCATGCCCTTGGTTCTTGTTTAAGGCCATACAAAGCTTTATTCAATCTGAATACATGGTCTTTCTTCTTTTCAATCTCAAAACCAGGTGGCTGCTCAACATACACCTCTTCATCTAGCTTTCCATTCAAGAAGGCACTTTTCACATCCATTTGATAAACTTTGAATCCTTGATGCACTGCATAGGCCAAGAATATTCTAATTGCTTCAAGCCTAGAACAGGTGCAAAAGTTTCATCAAAATCTATGTTTTCTTCTTGAGAGTAGCCCTTAGCAACCAACCTAGCTTTGTTTCTTGTCACAATTCCATCTTCATCAAGTTTGTTTCTAAATACCCACTTGGTGCCAATCACACTTCCTTTAGGTCTAGGAACCAATGTCCAAACATTGTTCCTCTCAAACTGATTCAATTTATATTGCATTGCCACAATCCAGTTTGCATCTTCAAGAGCTTCCTCAATCTTCTTTGACTCTTCTTGAGAATGAAAGCATCCATATAAGCATTCATTTTGGCTTGATCTTTTCCTTGTCCTTACTTCTTCATTTACATCTCCAATAATCAATTCTGGTGGATGATCTTTTGTCCACTTCACTTGGGGAGGAAATCTTCTACTGGATGTAGCCTCATCATTTGTAGTTCCTCCCCCCAAGTTTAAGGCTCCTATTCCTTGCTGAACACTTGCAAGATCACTATCAAAGATCAAATTTGGACCTCCAACAGAAAGATCCTCCATAAAATGATTGCTTGGCAACTGATTAGGTGACACTGCAGTTACAGAGTTTGCAGTGTTGCCTGGAGGATTAACTTCCAAGGAGTTTACATCAATTGAGGTGGCATCTGCAGAGATAACTGGACTTGGTACTTCATTCTGAACTAGAACTGTATCTTCATCATTTGCAGTCCCATGAATTTGATCAGCTTCTTCATCACTTTCTCCATCTAATTCATTTTCAAACTTCAATGTCTCCATAAAACCTTCATCCTCTAAACCAGTAGACTTTCCATTATCAAAGCAGACATTGATGGATTCAATGACAACTTGCTTCTCCATAAGATAGACTCTATAAGCCTTGTTGGTCAAAGAATAACCCAGAAAAATAGCTTCTTCAGCCTTTGCTTCAAACTTTCCAAACTTTTCAAAATCTTTTAGCACAAAACACTTGCATCCAAAAACATGAAAGAATTTCACACTTAGCTTTCTTCCTGTCATCAACTCATATGGAGTTTTTCCTTTTCCTTTCACAATTAAGGATCTATTTTGAGTGAATCATACAGTACTGACAGCTTCTGCCCAAAAGTAAGTTGGCAACTTAGCTTCAGCAAGCACTGTTCTTGCAGCTTCAATCAAGGATCTGTTTTTCCTTTCCACCACTCCATTTTATTGTGGAGTCCTGGGAGCTGAGAATTGATGCTTAATTCCCTTGGCACTGTAGTACTCAGAGAGAACTGCATTCTTGAATTCAGAACCATTATCACTTCTTAGATCTCTGATCTTTTCTCCAGATTCAACTTCAAGCTGAGTGAATAAGTCTTTGAGCTGGGATGTCACTTCATCTTTGGAATGCTGAAACTTAACCCATGAATACCTTGAAAAATAATCAATAAATACCAAGGCAAACCTCTTTCTTAAGATGGACATAATGTTGACTGGTCGAAACAAATCCGTATGCAATAACTGCAGTGGATCAGTAACATTATAAGCTTCTTTTGACTTGAAGCTTACTCTCATTTGCTTGCTGTTCTGGGATGCACTGCACAATCCATCTTGAGAAAAATCCATAGGTGGAAGTCCAACAACCAAATCCTTCCTAGCTAATTCATTTAAATAATTGAAGTTCAAATGAGATAGCTTCTTATGCAATAGCCAACCTTCTTCACTTGAAGCTTTACTGAGAAAACAAGATACTTCAGTCCTTGAAGATCCATAAAAAATAGCTTGGTAAACATCACCATAGCTAAACCCTTTCAATGCTAGAAACTTGACATCCTTATGAGTGAACACAACATCATTGCCTGAGAACCTAGCTTCATAACCCTTATCACACAACTGACTAATGCTTAACAAATTATATCCCAAACCATCAACCAAAGCAACATCATCCAAAATCACATTTTCCATACACCACTTCACCATACCCAAGAATCTTTCGTTTTTCCTTGATCTCCAAAAGTAACAAGATGACCTAACTTTGCTTCCACATTGCTTAACAGGGCTTCATTTTATGTCATGTGCCTAGATTATCCACTATCAAGTACCCAGATGTTCCTAGAAACATTTCCATGCACACATAAAATAAATTAGGTTACCTTTGGTACCCAAGAGTCATTGGGTCCTATGGCTTTTAGTGCATTTCTTGATATCACATGCTTTGATGATGATGATTCAATTTTAACATTGGTCAGTTTGTCAATTAGAGCTGCAGTGCTTAGGTTTTTGTATAAAACATGCCTTTTCTTTTGGTTTTTGCCCTTGACTGAACTTGCAGTGTCACTAAGGACAGACACATCATCATCAGGAATTGATGACTGGTCACTTATAGTAACATTATCATCATTTTTCTGATGATGCAGTCCCATCATTAGTTACACCACCACTTTCACTTGATTCATCAATGAATTCAGGACAGCTAAAGGCAAGATGATTTGATTTCCCACACTTCCAGCATCTCTTTTTAGATTTACTTTTAGGACTTGATGCTGAAGGGATTAAAATCAATTCATTTTGACTTTTTCCTATTTCACTTATGTTTGACTAATATTCATTGACAATAGCTTGATGAATTTCCATGCTTCTTGGAGAAGAATTTGTAATGTCAAAGTCATGCAAAGATGGAAAACTTTCAGAAACATAAAGTTCATCATTTTGATTACTTTCCTGTTTAACTTTGGTTTCCTCAAGTGAACAGGTTTGTATTACTGGGACTGCAAACTCAATAACCTTCAGTTGAGTTCCAGGAATACATTTTGCAACCTTTTGTTTCTTACTTTCTCTTTCAAA
>JAUEJK010260354.1:0-10086 GCA_032274865.1 Eryngium alpinum
CTCTTAAGTTATTCGAATAATGCGAGCCGAATATGGACGAGTATAAGGGTGGTCAGATTCTGTATCATTTTATATACAAATATCATATAAGTGCTCGTATTTGGTATCATTTTTATTCGAATACGAGTACCGTTCGTTAAAGTTCGAATCGATTCCGAAGCGAGCCCAAACTACTCTAGCTCATTTTCAGCCCTAGCCGCTGCTTTGCAAAAAGCCTGGCCCAAATTTGTAGCCTTTGTTATTGAGGCCGTACAATAGGTGTTATTCCACTTATCTTTTACCAGATAATAAGGAATTAAAACTTTTATATTGGTAAACAACTAATGGACACACAAGTAAGGAATAGTTGTGGTGCATCTTGGGTATAATATATTTGATTGGGGGCCCAATAAGAATATAGCAGCCCAATATGTTTGGAGGATGTTAGGCTCCCACTGACTATATTTCAACAATTTAATTTTTTTATTGTTTTTTGTTTATAAAAATATACTAGCTTTTTATTAAGTGTTTTATTATTTTATTTTAATAATTATATAATAATATAGATTTAAAAAATTATTATTCTATAAAATAATAATTTATTTAGTAAATTTTAATATATATTTTATATTTTTAAAGATTAAGAATGAATAATTATATATTTTATATTATATATATTATTAATTTAGATATACTAATATTATATATATTATTTTTATAAAATAATATTATTCATTAAATATTTTATTTATTTGATAATTAATTATCTATTTATATTATATATATATATAATATACTACAAATACATCATTATTCAATTAGTATTAACTAATATTATATGTCTCAATTAATATTATTCTAATATTTTGATTTTTTTAATGTATAATTAGACACTTATCGAATATATAATTAAGCTTAATATATTTAAGCTTAATATATTTGATTTTTTTAAATTTGAATATTAAGTATTAAAGTTTTATTTTAAAAAATTAAAAAATATTAAATTTAACTATATCTGTTTAAAAATATATAAAATAAATCAAATAACTTTATATTTAAAAAGTGCTGAAGTAATAAATAATAATTTTATGACATAACTATAGATATATGAAATATATATGAATGTGATATTTAATATTTAATTATAAACTTATCTTTTATCTTAAGTAAAATGAAATTTTGAAAAGAATTAAGATAATAAATTATAATTAATTTTTAAAAATTTCTGGTATTTATGAATGTCATTTAAAATACAAATATTTTAATTCTTAAATTTAAATATTTTAAATTAAATATATATTTTTTAAGAAAATTTAATAATTTAAAAAATTTCTAAAGCATTCCAATCCGAAATGGAAATGGGGGTTAAATTTTTCATTTTCCCTTACAAAAATCTCATACCCTAATTTTATGATAAATTTTAAATTTACAAAATATTTATTTTCTAAATAATATAACATTAATCTTTTTGAAAATACCATAAAATTATTACACCAGTCCAGATCAACATTATTTTTCATTACTGTCCTGACTACGTGACCACTAACCAGAGCACAATCTCTTATACTCTGATGTAAAAACAGTGTCATCACTATCATATAAATACAGAACTACTAGGCTTACGACTTAAATAAGATTTCAATTGATCGACTTAATATTATATTTTTAATAAAATTGATATACAAAAAATTTGGAATTTAATGTTGCATATATGCGATTGTTATTGTTATATTTTAGAAAATGATATATAGTCCGAATTTAACACGCCTAATTCCTAATCCAACTTTCGTGTTAATACATCATTTAATATAAAAGAGTGGACCCCTAAATTCAGGAGAAGCTACTTCTCATCCATCTATACCATATTAATACGTAAGTCGAATTATAAAATCGGACTAAAATAATCGGATTATGTATCATGACTATTATATTTTTATTTAAATTTAAATTAATAAAAATTGTCCAACATCAAATACAGCATATAGGAAGAGAAAACAATTTCTCTATTTTATACATCTCATTTTCCCAAAATATGTAGATACATATATATTATTGTTGTTAAACTGTAAATTACAAATATAATCTAACAATAACAAAACATAGATGAAGAAGATTTATATAGTTTGAACATAAATAATAAACAAGAGTGAGAAACGAACATGCTTTATCACCTTAATTGTAAAGTGGTCCAACAAGTTTTCTTGAGCCAATTAATCTAGTCTGTCCTTCCTATAACACACAGAATATATTAAATGTGGAATTATTTTTAGTTTTTGCTGATATTAGGGACCATTATCCCTAATTTCTAGGTCCTTTTATTTCCCAACTCGATTCGAATAATAATTAATGTGGTAAATAAATACTTAATGGATAAGCTGTATCGGACCACTGCCTTCTTTTATTCCACCACTGCCTTAGCATTCAAATAAATTAATAATGTAGTGCTCTGTCTAATTTCAGATTTAAGTCATTTCAGTTTTCTTGGGTATCTTACCCTATATATATATATATATATATATTCTCACATATTTTTCGGAGGTTACAGATTTTTTTCACAAATTCAGGAGGGGGTATTTTTATAAATTAAATTAAATTAAATTAAACAATACTTATCCTTTATCATCTATTTTAAGCTGAAAATTTTTTAACCTCAGAGAACTTTCTGAGGTCACTCTCAGATTCCATTTTTTTCCTCTCTCTATATATATATAGTTAAATATATATTTTAATTTTTTAATAAAAATAAAAAAAATATTTAGAAAAGAAAAAATAACAAAATAATTTTTTTAATTATATAATTAAAATATCCAAAATAACGTAAGAAAAAAATTAAGATGACCTACAATTTATATAATTAAAATATCTAAAATAACGTAAGAAAAAAAGTAAGGTAACTTACAATTTATACCGGAGGAGGAGTGTATATTTGCTCGTTTTCTCAATAAAGCTCTAATTCGAGCTGGAGTCAAGTGGAGTTAAGTTTTATTGAGTTCGAACATTAGTTTAAAAAGTCTGAGTGTAAGTCTAAGTTTTAAAATGGACAAAACTTGTGTTTGTGTTCGGCTCACTTATTATTAAATCAATCTTGAGTTTTGCTCATAAATTTAATTATTGAGTAAAGTTCAGTTAAACATCAAATCGAGTTCGCTCTTTTTATTTATTTATTTGATCATAGTTCAAATATTATACGCAACTAAGTTGGTTTTTTTTTATTTGTTTGAACATAGTCCAATTACTATACCTAATTTTTAATTATTTCAAATACTAGTCTAGTTATATTATAAATCTAAGTTCTAAATACATAATTCAAGCGTCACCCTACAAATACGTGAATCAGATTTCGCATACTAAATTGTGAGTCATTCTCGATCGAAAGAACTATGATTCACGGTTCCATTCATTTATATTGATAACCAAAAAAGACCGGTAATAAAATAAAGAAAGAAGAAGATGAAAGAGAAGAGCGCATGTATTATTGATGTTTCGCCCGACTGATTTGAGTGAATTCACTTGAAATACAATTGAAACAAAACTAAATCATATCGTAATAAAGTAACTGATTTTGAGGAGAAGAGTGGTAAGACGAAATGCATATACATATATATTTATAAACTAAGAGATAAAACTTATGTGATTTGTTGAGTATTACTGTTTATTCTTCATGATTATGGTGTCCTGACTATAGTTGGTAGAATAAATATTCATACATGTATAGGTTTAAAAAGGATATTATAAAATAAAGGTCTTATAAACTCAATAGTGTACAAGTGTCAAGTTGTATGTAGATTTACAACAGAGAAAAAGATCTTGATCGAGAGCAGGTCTACATTGAAATACTCAGGATAGCAAACTACATCAACATTAGTACACAATTCCATGTTAAGTCGTCATCGGGAGAGTGCTAACTACTCATCATGGGCCAACAACTTCATGAGAACAAAAGCTACTTCAGGAAAAACAATGACTTTAGGATACAAAATGCATCGATAGAGAACTTGCCAGTTGTTGTTTCTTCTCCTCTTTTAAAATGCCTGCATGAGACCTGATAAATTCCAATAATACTGGTAAACCATGTTGGGCTCTCTAAAGTTATTGATTCAGATAGATGCTTGAAATATTCAGGTGCAAACTTTATAAATAATTCCCACTCTATCTTCTTAATCTGCTTGATTTTGAAACGGCCGTCCAAAGATATTGCGAAGAAGATAATAGTTTTGACACCTTGAACTCCCAGCTTCTTACAACAACTTAAGGACCTTATGTAATCAATCTTAGATGTGAAACATATTGTCCTCAAAATTTCATAATGCTTTGCGTAATAATAAGTAACTATATGTTTTATGTGACGACCCCGGACCTGGGTATGAACCTTCTTGGTGACCCGATCCAGGATCCGTCAAATTCTAAACTTTCTTAATCCAACTCGTAAACTAAAAATATTTATTACTTTACCTTAAATATACCTCAGAGTCGTATTATACTCACGGAAGCAATCTTTACCAAATTTTCCTCAGATTACCCAGAAGCTCTTAAGTGTCATTTTACCTGACCACCAGTTCTTCCTGAAAAGGGCATGACAAAAATAGAAGAGTGAGCTACAAAGCTCAGTAAGTACATATTGCAGAATGTATAAGGGTATCAACAACTTGAAGCTTTCAACATAACGATATGATTTTCGACATGAATATAATACATCGACAGTGCCAATCAAGAGTATAGACTATTACTTACGAAACATATATTTGAAACATACACATAGATAAGATCTTCCTTTACTCAGTGACCTTATTCGGTCTTCTTAACCTTGACTATTACCTTTCGGTAATCTTTGTACCACGAAATGGATCCATTCGTCTGCTACAGATGCAATTCTGATCATCTGCCTTATTTATTACCTTTCGGTAATCTTCACCATATTTATTACCTTTTGGTACTCTTCGTCATAAAACCCCATTAATATGGGTTGTTAAACTCAGTCAAATATTATCATTCATCATTATAACTTGAACTATTCAGAACAATGACCAAGTTCATATCATCAACATATAACAATAGCTTGTACGAAATAGCTAGTTTATATAACAATCAAACATGACAACTAGCTACAATGAATTAGCTAGCTTACTTTAATATTTCCAACGTCCTAACATGTTCAACTAACTAGAACAATTAGTTAGTTTACTTCAACAACACTATCACATCATCAACTTGGCAAACACAATAGCTAGTTAATGCAATGACTTGCGACATATCACATCGACTAGCTAGAATAATTAGCCAGTTCTCTGCAATGACGTCAACGATTGACATGAACAACTAGCTCAATCAAGTTAGCTAGTTCACAATAATAATCTCAACATAATATAGCTAATGAAAAATATTAGCTATCCACCTAAAGAAAATCTTTCTTAGGATCTGAAACACCGCTTAACTTGATAATATCGAACAAGAGATATTATCCTAATATTCTAAACACGAGTCACGATTCAAAGAATCAAACCTTTCCAATAGATAATTTTTAGATTACTCTTAACATCAAAATATAATACATTATGAAGCAACATAATGTAGTGAATGCAATAAAATAAGAAACAATATGTAATTACAGCCCTTTTCGTTCCGTTAACCTCATCCATTTGATACTACAATCTTAAGTGCTCGTCATCTCATCTTATCCTATTCCACATCAATAAATAGATATAAATCTCACATTAATATTCTCAATAAAAGTCGTAACACAACTAAGTCCGAGTTCTTAGTTACAGTTCACCTTCTACTTAAATTAATCCTCTATATGCAATCATCTATAATTTCTATCTTATTGCAAGTTATGGCCTTTATCAATTCAAATCAGCCCCTTATCTAATATATTTCATTGTTCGATTAGTGTACAACCACATTCATTTGTCTCCAAGATGTCATTTCAAGTTCAAAGTATTCTAACTTTGCCCGAATAAGCTAATACTTGAAACGAAGCTAACACCACCAAATGCATCCAAGAATTTTCATAAATTCCATAAAAATCATATAAAATAATTTGATATTCAGTAGGTTGTCTCCAAATTTCTGAGTCAAATGAGCTTGTAAAACACTAGTTATGTCATAAGCAAGCTGTTCCCTAAAATGAGAGTTCAACACACAAATTTATCTTTATAAAAATAATCACTCATCAATTTTAAACATAGTTCTCCAGATCCTTATAAATATATATAAGGAAGCTTCTCAAAAAATTTCATGTCTAAATGTTTAGTTTTAAAAAATCTAACTTTTGGGCGCGATATGAGCCAAAACGACGATTCAAACGAATCTGCCATATCTAATAAATCATCCAAAAAGAATCCATAAAACATTCATATCATACTCTAGTCCTCCATGAGCAACCAGCCCAAATTTCACCTCAAACCGACTTATAAAACTTGAGATATATGAAAAGTAATGTTATTTCAAGCATCTTTATAAATCTGTCACGACCGCACTAAAATATTTTTAGTAAATTCGTCTTAACCCCGATGGACTTGAACATTTCCAGACATAACCCTGTATATCTGATCTACATTAACAAAAAGTTTCATATTCAAATGACTTCTTTTGGTTGGTGAGTTTATCATGTTTTTCTCTACAAAAATTATAAATCATTACTTGTGCGCTTTATTACTTTCCTCTAAATCCATTATCTAATCATCAAATTAGAGTGAATCCAAGTCTAAATCATAGATTTCAGATTTTATAAACCTGAACTATACATGAAAATTAAGAAATATGTTTTTATTTGAATATGCATGTACCTGAACTACCTTTTCTTATACATCTAATCAAGCAACTTACATGCATGTTCTAATCTTGCTCTAATCCCAAATTTTCAATTATAAATTACTCCAAAAATGAAGTATTAAAGAAGAAATTACATATATAATGAAGATAAATCATATTACCTCAAGCACAGACAACTAAAAGTGAGTAACTTCTCATACCTTATAAGAACCTCAACTCCAAAACTTTGGCAGCCCTAGATATCAATTAAATGAAAAAATTCTTCAAGAAAATTTCTCTTATTCTTAGGTGAAAACATGAAAAAAGGAGAGAAATTTACTTATTATATCTTGAAACTCTTCTTCTTTGTCACACGAAGTCTCTCTCTCAATCACTTCCATTTTTTTCTTCTTTCTCTCTCCCAAAAGTTCTGACCCTTGTTTTATTATTCTCCTCTCACTCCTCTTGTTAAAGTATTACAAATATCTACTAATATTTATAATACAGGCATAAAACTAGCTCACCTTGTTTTTCATATTTAAGTTAGTGGTGAGACATTCTAAATTTTAAATTTACTAGAGAGCCCCTTTGCAATTTTCTTATTTACATATAAGTCCCTTAATTGACAAATATTCACCTTTTTAATTTGCATACAACGTAATCAAGTTATACACCATAAATCTCAAATCTAAAACATCATAAGCTCTTACATCACTAAAAGTCTTTAGTATAATTTCTATGAGAATTGTGCCCTTATTCCTTACACATCGTTGCAAACATAATATCTTTCTTTTGACTGTATCATAAACCATTCATTTATCTATATTGTATCCTCCAACTACCTTCAATTTCCACAAGTGTATCAAGTCTCATTGTACAAACTCAACACTATATATTTATTCTCTAATATTGACTTAACTTAAATCCCAAAATTTTCTTTGGTGGATAAGTAATTGATTAAAGTCCTCAACATGCACTTGAATTTAAACCTCAAATGTAGTTAATCTTAACATCAAAATCGTCTAGAACCTCAAGCATACACTTTCAAGAGAATATATAACTTATTATCAATTCTTATCTAATTAGTATCAATTGGAATCCTCAAATAACCTTGAAATCAAAATATCAATTTACATCCTCAAATAATTATTGTATCATCTAATGAAAATAAATTTCATGCTATAATCATATATCCTGGAAACACATCTCTTTAATTCTTATATAACCTACAAATTCATAAAAGTGTCACCAATATTTGCCTTAGTTAATACCATATGCTCGAACAACAATATATATATATATATATATATATATATCCTCAAGTGTAGAATCATCGTGTAACATTAATCTTCTACTACGCTTGTTAAATATCAGCTAGTTCTAAAACCTCAAGTTTACTTGCATTTCACAAACATCATATATTATTTTAATACCTCATGTATAATCTCTGAAATTTAAATTATATGTTTCCCCAACCCTTGTCGTTTTCCGAACCTCAACAATCCCAAACCTCAAAATTTACACAAGTTCATCCATTTAGGTGCTGGTAGACATTGGAGCATCAGTGGATGTCTTATTTCATGGAGTTTTGCTGAAAATGAAATATCAAGATAATCAACCGACACCCTCAGCCTTATCAATATTCGGATTCAACGGTTTGGAGGTCCCTATTGAAGGAACCGTCAAGCTTCCAGTCACTATGGGCAAAGATCTACTGAAGCGGTCCAAATGATGAACTTTATGGTGGTAAAGGCGTCATCCGCCTATAATGTTGTAGTGGGAAAGATTGGAAGAGTTTTTTCGGTGGAAGCTATCAGTAACGGAACCACTGTGGGGCAAGTATTATACTTGTAAAATTGCGCGAATCCCGGAGAACTCAAAATCAGAGGACTATCCCCATGATGGGAGAGCCATTGAAGGTCGATATCAAGATGGCCAGTCTAGTGTTGGAAGGAGTCCTAGTAGATGAGGGGGAAGCGGTAAACGTGTTGTTCTATGACACCTTTCATCAGATGGGATATTTATATATACATTTGTGTGAACATAATGGGGCCATCTTCGGTCTGGGAAGCAAAGAACTTTGGATAAACGAAAGTATTCCCGTAGCTGTAACTTTGGGGACCTTCCCGTATCAAGTCACTTGAGTACTAACCTTCATGGTTGTTAAGGCGCGGACGGCATATACTTCTTTGCTGGGGAGACCAATGATATGAGAGTTTAAAGCTAGGGTTTCTCACGTGGATGCTACCTTAAGTTTTTCCACGAAAGAAGGGACGGGAGAGATTCAAGGGTATTTATCGAGCAATCCCAGAAGAGAGGCATCGCCCGTTCATGATAGAGACAGAGAATTTCCAAGGATGAGGGCATCATGCACTCGACGAACTCTTGAGGGAGCAAGGAGTTGAACAGTTCGTTCACAAAGAGGATCCAAGCAATAGAACTACCTGAAGGTTTTAATGCAAGCCGCTTGTCGTCCTATGATGGGATGACTGATCCCATACTTCATATGCAGAATTTGTCTCAAGTGCTGGGCAAGGAATAGCCGAGCATCTGAAATGAAAGATACTTCCCTTAACTTTGGAAAGGTTGGCGTACTGATGGTATGAGAAGTTGCCCGAGGAAGGTATTTGTTATTATCGAGACAATAAGCGTAGGTTCGTGGAAGCCTTTGGAGATTACAAGTGGTGTTCAAGTGAAGACTTGTTCTTATCTAAAGAAGAGGGATGTAGAGAGCACCTGAACAGTGCATGATCCTCTTTTTTAATTTTACAAGCTTTATCAAACTTGGGAGTCACGAAAATAAGGTCATGTAGACTATGTTTGATTGGATATTTAAGTAGGAGTATGCACCATTATTAAAAGATTATTATTTTTGGAGTATTTGTTTAATTAAGATAAAATGATTTGGATTATTCAATTTTGGCCAATATTGGGACACTTGGATAAATGAAAATCAATTTTATTTCCACTGAACAACAATTACAAAAGGTATCTATACAAAACAAACAAAAAGAAAAGAGGTAAATCTAGGGGGTCTCTTCTCCAGATGATTCCTCGGTGTCCGAAGGAGCCTCAACCCTCTCCAGGGGCCAATTCAGAGAAGCCAAATCCACATAAAGTAGTGTAGGGGTCCCAAAAATAGATATTTATTTATAGGCGAATATTATTTAATAATAATCGGGTTGAATCTGATTTAATTTAGGGTCCGGTCGCCTAATTAATAAGAGGAATCCGTTCCTACTAAGCCCAATACGGCAGGAAGCCCGATACAGCTAATTATTTATAAGGAGGTGCAGAAACCCTAATTAAATAGGGAAAGTGAATCTAGAAGGTAAATCATATACTGATTCCTTGACT
>JAUEJK010260463.1:0-10084 GCA_032274865.1 Eryngium alpinum
AACTTTTTAAATATAATTTTATTGTTTTAACTAATATTTATTCATAATATATATTTATTTTATTAAATATTATATAAAAATATTTAATATATTAAAATTTATTAATTAATAATTATTCTAAAATTTATTATAATAATATATTAATAAAATTAATAAAAAATGATTAATCAGAAAATTTAATCGGTAATGCACCTTCTAGCGATTAATCGGAGGATTGGTTAAATCGGGAATTATTAGAACACTGCTATACTATACGGTACTCCCTCTGTATTTTAATAGGTGACGTTTGACTTTTTGGTATATGGTTTTAGGAGCTTTGACCGGATAGTAAAATATATTATTTTTAAAATTTTCTTTTTTTAAATAAAAATATAGATACTATATTTTCAGAAAAAAATTAAAAATAATATATTTTACTACCCAGTCAAAACTCCTAAAAACACGTGTTAAGCCTATAAAATCTAGTTCGATGCATGAAAATTTAATTATTATTTTATTTAAAATTCCTCCAGCTAATTATAACCTATATATAACCTATATATGTAAATATTATTAAATAATTATTAAAGTTTAGATTTTTTTTTTAATAATACCTGACAGAGGATTAGAATTATTTTTAGGACAATTATATTCCTAAATACTTAAATAACTGAGTCTATAGTATTAAAGAAAATTTATGTTAATATTTTATAATTTATTTTTTTTATTAATTTATAATTTATATATATATTTATAGTCTGATATATTTTAATATAAGTATTTAAAAAATATATATATAAATAAATTTAAATTTTCTAATTTTTTAACAAAACAAATATACTGTAGATAACTTTTCATTTTTTAGATTTCTCTGTCTTTGGGACTTTGAATATAAAACCATATACCAAGAGTTCCGGCACTTAGAAGTACATGAGTTCATCGCCGATGTCTATATTCATATGCAAAACATGTCAATAATAATATCAAAAATAATAATAATAACAACTGAGACACGCATATTTAACATGGAAAACTCCTAATTCAAGGAAAAAACTATTATGCCGAATAATATCCACTATAATCAATCAATAATAATGGATGCACAAATCCTCTTTAGATAATACTAGAGGAATATAAAATCTCAAAAATTGTTACTCTTGAAATCAACAACACTCTACAAAAATCCTGAATCAATCCCTCCAATACCGTTGCTCAACTATAATCAATCAATAATAATGGGTACACAAATCCTCGTTATAGATAATACTAGAGGAATATAAAATCTCAAAAATTGTAACTCTTGAAATCAATAACACTCTATAAAAACCCTGAATCAATTCCTCGAATACCGTTAGCTCAATTCTGATTAACTGTGTAAATCCCCCTAATTGATGATAAACGCTCGTTCTCTATGCTCTCTTTAGTATATTACGTAACCCTAAGTAAATTCACATATTACTTTAATTTTTATAAAGTCCAATTAGGAAAATAGAAAAATCTGAAATTTCCAGCGTCGTGGATGTGACGCTCTCCGTCGTGGGTGTGACGTAGTTGCTGGCCATCAAGTGAAAAAACTGCTCTTTGTCATGCCCACGACAATATCCGTCGTGGGTATGACGCTGCTGCTGACCACTTCTTCCAAATTAATCAAATTCTTCTTATTAAACTCTTTCGCACTTTCATCAAGGATTCTTGCACAACGAATTCCCTTGGTTTCCTTGGGCAATCTCCACATGGAGGAAACCCAACAAATCATCCCTTTTCGACTATGTGGAGGATTTCTCCCCCATCCCCATCAAACCTTGACAATATTTAAACTTGTCTCGAGGTAGAGATATTGTTAACATATCAGCACCATTTTCTACGGTATAGATCTTTTCAACTTGAAAATGATTCATCTCCAAAGACTCTCGAATTCAATGATACCGAACATCGATATGCTTGGACTTCATATGGAATGTAGAGTTCTTGCACAATTGACTAGCGCTCTAGCTATCACAAAACGCCACAAATTTCTTTTGGTCCAAACCAAGTTCTTTCAAGAACCTCTTCATCCATATCATCTCATTTCCGGCTTCCATTGTGGCTATAAACTCAGCCTCCGTAGTAGAAAGTGCCACACACTTTGAAGTTTTGATTGCCACAAAATTGCTACCCCACTGAATGTAAACAAATAACCGGATATAGACTTTCTGGAGTTTAGATCTCCAGCCCAATCTGAATCTGTAACGCCTTCAAGTTGTAGTTTCTTGCTTCCAAAGGATAGACAAACTTTTGATGAACCCCCTAGATACCTTAGGATCCATTTCACTGCCTCCCAATGTTCTTTTACAGGATTAGAAAGAAATCTGCTTACAACCCCAACCGCACGAGCAAGATCCAGTCTTATACACACCATTGCATACATCAAGCTTCCAATTGCAAACACATATGGTACATGGTTTATGTGTCCTTTCTATTCCTCACTTAAAGACTCATTCGAAGTGAGCTTAAAGTGTCTCGCAAGAGGAGTTCCAATCGGTTTGACCTTTTTCATATTGAACATTTCCAATAACTTTTCAACATACCTTTCTTGAGACAACCATAACTTTCTAGCTTTTTTATGCCTTTTGATTTTCATGCCAAGAATTTGTTTGGCTGGTCCTAAGTCTTTCATGGTATAAGACTTACTTAACTCACCCTTTAGCAAGTTGATTTTCTTTACGTCTTTCCCTATAATCAACATATCATCAACATAGAGTCACAAAATGATAAATTCACCATCGGCATACCTCTTAGTGAACATGCATTGGGTCAGAGCACTCAACCTCTGCATCATCATCATCATCTTCTTCTTCATTTTCCTGCGAATCCTAAATAAATACACAATGATCTGAAGTTGTCTTCATGTATTTACGCTTATCCATAAATAACTTAAATTTCTTGTACCATTGGTGAGGAGCTTGCTTCAACCCATACAAGCTCTTCTTGAGCTTACACGCCAGATTTTTCTTCCATTTAGCTTTAAATCCTTTGGGTTGTTTCATATATATTTCTTCATCCAAATCCCCATGAAGAAAGGTTATTTTGACATCAAGTTTCTCCACCTCCAAATCTAAGTGAGCTGCTAGCCAAAGTGCCACTCTAATTGAGGACATCTTTATCACCGGAGAAAAGATTTCATTGAAGTCAATACCATGTTTCTGTCAAAACCCCTTCACAACCAGTATCGCCTTGTACATTGGTTGTGGATTATTTTCATCACACTTCAACCTAAACACCCATTTATTCTCTAATGCTTTCTTGCCTTTAGGTAGCTTGACAAGATCATAAGTGTGATTATCATGTAGTGACTTCATCTCTTCATTCATGGCTTTGCGCCATTGTCATTTGTCTTTTCTCACATCAACTTTTTTGACACAACTGGCTCCCCCTCACTAGTAAGCATGATATACTCATGAGGAGAGTATCTAATTAATGCACGACGCTCACTTGTTGATCTACGAACTTCTGGTTGATGTACTTCCTCATTCTGGGGTTGTTCACCACCATTATCATGCACATTCTCCTCATAACCACTATATGTTTTTGTTTGAGAAGAAGACGAATCCAGATCAACATACTCTTTAACAAAATCAAGAGTCTCCACTTTTTCTTTCCACAATCTTCAATTGTTTGATTTTCAAGGAAAGTAACGTCACGGCTCCGAATCAGCTTCTTATATGTTGGATCCTATAACCTGTACCCAAAATTTTCATCTTCATAACCCATGAAGACACAGTCTTTTGCTTTATCATCAAACGTTATTCTTTCATCCTTGGGAACATGAACAAATGTTCTGCATCTGAACATCTTTAAGTGCTCATATGAGATCGCTTTACCTCTCCAAGGTTTTTCGGGCACCTCACCATTTAATAGATGTGTTGGTGATCGGTTGATGAGGTACACAATTGTATTTATAGCTTCCCCCCAAAACATAGCTAGCAATCTTGCATGTGACAACATATATTTAACCCTTTCCTTGATAGTATGATTCATCCTTTCCGCCACTCCGTTGTGTTGAGGAGTTTTCTTAACAGTCTGTTCATGTCTGATTCCTTTACTTTTGCAGTAGGTATTCAAGGGACCAATGCACTCCCCTTCATTGTCTGAATGAATACACTTGAGCATTTTCCCGGTCTCCCTTTCAACCAGGACATGAAATTGCTAAAAGATATCACAAACCCCATCTTTTGTCTTTATAGCATAACACCAAAACTTCCTTGTAGCATCATCTATAAAAGTCATAAAATACCATGCTCCTCTAACGGTTTTTGTTGGCAGATGACCACAAACATCAGAATATATTAGTTCCAACACATTTGATTTTCTACGTGATAAAAACTTATAAAATGAAACTCTTTTTCACTTTACCAACTACACAATTAGTGCATGTATTTCAATGCATACCTTTATGCTTATAAAGTTTATTCTTCTTTGGAAGAATCTTCATTCCCTTCTCGCTCATATGCCCGAGCCTTTTATGCCATAAATCAGCAGATATGTTGGCCTCAGATATATTCATCTCTCCCTTGTGAAGTTGCATTGAGGACTTGTACAAGGTGTAACACTTTTTTCCCTTGACTACAATAAGATAACCCTTTGAAAGCTTCCATATACCATTGTTAAATGAGTTAGAGAACCCATCATCGTCAAGCTTTCCAACCGAGATAAAATTCAAACGAAGATTTGGAACATGCCTCACATTCTTAAGTGTAAGAGTACAACCCAGCCCTGTCTCAAGCTGCACTCAAACTCCTAATCCAACAATCTTGGAAACATCTTTATTTCCCATTCTTACAGTCCCAAATCTCCTGACTTGTAGGATGTAAACGAATCAATATTAGGAGTAGCATGATAAGAGGCACCTGTATCAATGATTCACTCTGAATTAGAACAAGTAAGGTTGCATTCATCTCACATGCAGAGAGTATGATAATGTCTTCAGAAATTGCAGCTTAAGAATTCAGCAATCCCTTTTCATATTCCCTTCTTTAGCACAATGAAAACAAGCAAATAACTTCTTTGACGCTGAAGTACCTCGAGATTTGCTTCTATTTCTATTAGAAGGACCACGACTTTTGCTTATACCCCTTCTTTCAGTAACAAGTGCTTCTGACTGGAAAATTAGAAGCTTTCCTCCTCGTTTCTTCATTGAGTTAACTACTCTTTACTTGAATTATAGATAACTTTCCGTCAGCTGATGAAATACTAAGTGACACAACCAGAGTTTCCCAACTCTTAGGCAATGAACTCAACAATAGCAAGGCCTGAAGTTCATCCTTTAGCACCAATTCCATGTCACCCAGCTGGTTTACAAAACTGCTAAACTCATTTAAGTGTTCAACCATTGAACTTCCATCTTTATACTTTACTCCACAAGTTGGCGAGAGATAAATACCTTATTCACGACCAATTTTCTTTCAAACAAACTTTTCAACTCCTTCCACAACTCCTTCGCTGAAGTGTGCTTGGCTACATGATGGAACACATTATCATCCAACTATTATCTCATCGTGATGATTGCTTTTCTATTCAACTCATTCTAATCGACATCGGACATGGTTGTAGGCTTCGTTGCATCTCCTTCTATCGTCTTATACAGATTTTATAAACCAAGAGATCTTCCTTTTTTGCCTTCCAAATAACCCAGTTCTTCCTATTTAGACTCACCATTCTACTAGTGTTCTCCATAATTAAAAAATAAGAGTAAAACCCAATTCACAACCTTACCATTGATACTACTTGTTGGGTATATAGATACTCACTTTACTCTTAATTTGAATCAAACAAGGTATTAAGAACAAGTAAGAATCAATAAGAAAAATAAAAATTGAGAGACACATATTTAACGTAGAAAAAACCCAATTTGGGGGAAAAAACCACCGGGTCGAACAATCTCCACTATAATCAATAATAGTTACACAAATCCTCTCTAGATAATACTAGAGGAATACAAAATCTCAAGAATTACAACTCTTGGAATCAGCAACACTCACCAAATAGAAGATACACAAAAACTGAATCAATCCCTCAAACACCGTTGCTAGATTCTGATTCACCGTATAAATCCTTTTAATTGATGGCAAACGCTCGTTCTCTATGCTCTCTCTAGGATATTACGTAATCCTAGATAAACTCATACGTTATGTATTTTTAATAAAGTCCAAGTCTAATTAGGAAAATAGAAAAATCTAAATTTTCTAGCGTCGTGGGTGTGTCGCTGTCCGTCGTGGGTGTGACGTAGTTGCTGGCCATTAAAAAAAAATGGCTCTTCGGCATGCCCACGACAATATCCCTTATGGATTTGACGCTACTGCTAGCCACTTCCTCCAAATTAATCAAAGTTTTCCCATTGAACTCTTTCACACTTTTATCAAATGAATTCTTGCACAACGAATTCATTTGGTTTCCTTGGGCCATCTCCACATGGAGGAAATTCAACAATAGCCACATAGCTCAGAAGACTCTGACTGGTTCAAAATTTTAGTAACTAGATTTTCCACCCTAGTAAGCTGGATTTCAATAAAGTGAATAACCATTCGGGTGGCTTAGATGTTAGCTCTTTCATAATGGTCTCATGGTAAGAGGGCTGACTCTGAAGGCTACGTGGGTACGAGCATCTTGCTGAAGCTGCCTTTCATTAGAAGGGAAATTTTAGAGTGCACCAAAATCCGAGTTGCAAAGCTGGACTTGCCATCTGCTCGTCATATTCTGAAAATAGATGTTATCAGCTACCAGTCATATAAGTGTGACGATATGTGGAGATTGCATGGTGGTGTGGTCATTTCCAAGAGCACAAATGCCTCAAATAACAAACACAACCGGCATAGGAAAAAACGCAACCATTAACTGATGTCTTCGATGGTGATTATGATACGCTACACTTGTGTTTCGCTGCTATACTTTCATTTTTGGTTTATAATTTACCGATCAATAGTGTCTCTTTTGGGAACGATTTTAACAAATTACATGTAGCAGACTGTGCGTATGGGGATATTAGGAGAAGTTGTTGGGTTCTATTCGGATATGGATGCTGATGTGACCCTATTTCGAGGTGTGAGCATGATACAAGACACAAAACTATCACCAGACTCCTTAATGTCATTCCAACAAGAAAACTGTTCAAATTAACAAGCTTAAATACTTTCAGTGAGTCCTTGAAAGTTAAAATCATGAGTATATTTATTATCAAAATCAAGCAACCATTTGAACTCACTATCTTCGGCAACAAACTTAAACACGGCTATGTATGTGGCCTAGACTTCTCTCTGGCAATAGAAATAAACATTTGAGAAACTCTGGTATCAACATTCGTTCAAGTTTGTAAATTGGAGTCAATAAATAACATCTTCTTTCAAACCTTACGCTTTCCAAAAGTTGAGAATCAACATTCAGTTTGCTCCACAAATTGGGATTAGACGAGTAATCAACACATTGATACTTTGTTGAGAAGTCAGGTACACAAATTAGGACCATCTTATAATCATTTTCTACAGGATTCCAATCGAAATTATAAACATGCTAGCACATAGCATATCACACGCTCCCAGTATTCCTTTGTTTAATGGTTGAAATTGTAATTGCAAAAAGTTTGCATACGTCATGCAAGCATAGAGGCATTACCACATCAAGAGGTTTCATGTCTTTCTTGTTTATTAATTAACGTTCGTGAAGTTCAAAATGCCAACATTATGCGTAAATAAGAACTATGCTAAACGCAGCCATTACATCTCAATATATGTAATCTATAAATCTTTAAAGTAATATGTAAAATTTACAGATATAATGGGTGTTTGGGGCTTCATAAAAGCTCCTTAAAATTTACATCCCAACTTTATGGGACTTTTATGCTGTTTGGCAAAAACGAGAGTTCCACTTAATGGGACTTTTCAGTCCATTTATGAAAGTTGGAGAACCTAACTTTGGTGAAATAAGTTGCGAAGCACCCGTTTTCCCCAAATTCATTTTCTCAGACATGTTTCTGTAAACCCTAACCCTAGCTTCAATTCACTCCATTTCTCCACACTGCAAAATCCACTGCAAAACCGCCATTGCCACCGCTAATTCACCGTCTCGTAAGCGACTTCTGTCCAATTCAAATTACAAATGTAACACACCCACCTCCACACCATCGCCTCAGTCTTCTCTCTCTTCAGACTCATCGTCGACGATCTATCTGATTGCCATGGCTGTAATGTCCGGAACAATTACACGAATTCCAAGGAAATGCTTAGAATCCTTGATAGTGCTTGGCGTATTATTTATATATAAATATAAATTAATAATAAATACTAATAATTTAAAGAATAATTTTAAATATATATATATATATATAATTTAAAAGTATAAAATAATATTAAAATTATTAAATAAATTTTAAATTTTAAAAATAAAATTATAATATAAAATATTATTATTGTTAAGTTAAATTAACTTTAATTTTAATTTTTTAACTTATAAGTTCAGATTTACCAAACACCTATACAATTTATAAGTGACTTATAAGTTATAATTAGTTACCGAACGTTTAATTACCTACTAAGTAACTTATAAGTAAAATCTCAAATAGATTTTACTTTTTCATTTATAATCAACTTATTAACTTTAAGTCATAAAACATGACCATAATCAGGGATGATTATGGAAACCATAAGGCAATATACTCTAGTAATTCGTGAATGCCAAAATGCTACGGAAGCTGGGATTGCAAAGAAAATATTATTGATTTATGTAAGTTTTACTGGGCAAAGAATAGTTACTATTTTAGTACGAGAAGGTGTATAAATGGAGGAAATAATTATCCAAACACCAAGGCGTATCAAGTAATATACTATGGCCTCTTCCCAAGTTTTTTAACCGAAGGAAAGAAATGATGGAAATGAATTCAAAAGAAAAGGAAAGAAGAGAAGAGCTAAAAAAAGTCTTTCATATACAGAAGAGAAAATTTTGATAGATATTTCTTTCATTTGTTTCTGAGTTAGAAGGAAAAAAGCTTATTTATATTTTATTTCATTGTTTTATTAGATATGGTTGCTCCTCCTATCCACTTCTTTCTAATTGTGAGAGGAAGATTTTAGAAGGAAGATCCACTCAATCTTCTTTCTCAATCATTTTCTTCTTCTCTCAAAAAACTTAAGAACACACACGAATGAAATATTTTTAGAAACTTTCCTTCACTTTCTTTCTCTTCTCTCCAAATCTAAACCTGGGAAGAGGCCATTAAGGGATCCTTAACGGAGGATTGCTCGCTATCCCAAATAGCAAATGACAGCCGAACATGGGCTCCAAAAGGCATTCTTCAGTAAAGAAATTAACTGATATATTTCATAAATTAGAAATAAGCATAAAACAATCTCTCACACTGTCACACATAACAGAATAAAATATACACAGCATAACACAAACTTACCGTAATTGCTATCATTGACAACAAAAGGGAGTATTTACGACAAAGACAATCATAAACCTGAATTCAAAGGGAAGGAGAATTTATCTCAAACAAAAGAATAAAATTACATATGGACAGACAAACTTAAGATACCACTTGACAGTCGTAAGAACGAAGTAAGATTAGTTTAGGGCCAACATTCAAATTGGCAGTTTTGTAGTACTCTTGTTTCTTCCTTATCATGATGATAATTTCAGAGGGCCACCTACAAGCAGTGTCACAAGCAGTGACAAGTAACTATTTGTCGAAAATATGAAGCATACTGGAATGACAACAATGACGAGACCTATAGAATAAATTAAGAGAATATATTAATACCAAAGTTTAAAAGATAGATATTAGCGGTTTAACTGAAGAAAACAAATATGTGAGCAAACAAAAATAACTATGCAAGCACTTACTCCAACCAAAGTGGCAACAAATTGACACAGCGAAAACAGAAGGCTGCTAGCTAGATTACAAGTGATCCGCAGCACTATACTTAGGACTAGGAATACAATCAAACACCACAATCCTCTTGTAAGAACAAGGATGAAATTAGCCTTTAATAATACAAAGACCCATGAATCTACGGCTCCACAAACATATATTATTGAAAGAATAAGTTCTTACTATAAAAACAAGTGTATATATATA
>JAUEJK010260570.1:0-10084 GCA_032274865.1 Eryngium alpinum
ATCTATTGTAGTAAGTGTAAAGGTTTCTCCACCTACCGAAGGAGCAAAGGTATTATCTTTTTAGTGGTAGAAATCCCGACTTCGGAGAGGAGGTCGGGGACTGGACTAATGGGCTTATATATCTAGTTAAAGATATATAAGTTCGCAAACCAGGATAAATCTCCCGTGTTTCGCTTTTATTTCCTTATCTCTTTTAACTGTTTTACTTCCACTTTTATAAACTGTTAAATTAAAGAGATAAATTAAAAAAAAGGACTAATTAATTTGAATTAGTGATTAATCTATTCAAACCCCCCCCCCACTTCTAGATTAATTAACCCTCTTTTCGGACCTAACACAATTGAATGAAGAATGGCGAATATAGGGAGGGCGATCGTAGGATCCGTCACGAGGAGTTTTTATATGGAATCCCCTCTGATCGATTTTATCCGAGACTTTGTACCGAAGCATGGGCTTGGAATTCTGAAGATGTCTAAGTATTTTAGAGGATTGATCTGATCGAGCACGTAACTCAATATGAACGTAGTATGAGATGCACCGGGCATGATGAGATAACCATGTGTCAGATGTTTGAGGTGTTTTTGAAAGATGGAGCTCAGGGTTGGTTCCGTACTTTGAAGCCGAGAACGGTCACTTCTTACGAGCAGTTGAAAAAGAAGTTTTTGAAACATTATACTTATAATCATCGTACGGGAAAACTCACTGCTTGTTTGATGAAGTGTCGTCAGAAGCATGACGAAACGATGTCTCAATACATGGTTAGGTATAAACGGGAATGTGAAGGTATAACTAATCTTGATGAAAGTCAATCCATGGGGTTTCTTTATGGAGTTTTGGATCATAATATGAGCCGTAAGTTGTTAAAGTCGTTTTATGATTTTGCACCTACCACTTTGGATGATATGTATACTCGAGCGGAAAATATTACCCGGAAGGAAGAGGCGTTAGGCCGAGAGAAAGCTAAAGCTGATAGGAAGAGAGCTCGGTCTCCACCCCGGAAAAGGGATGATTATGTGAAAACCGAGTCCGGAGAGGAGAAAAGTCATCCTGATAAAGATTACACTCCTTTGAATGCGCCCAAGTCCCGAGTATTGAATGAAATCAAGAGGATAGATCGAAATTTTAAAAGACCAAACAAACTTCGGGCTCCCAATTGGAAGAAAAATCAGAAAAAATATTATGATTATCATGAGGACCATGCGCATACAACAGAGGAGTGTTACCAGTTGAAAGATTTGATTGAGAAGATGATAAAGCGAGGTGATTTGAAGCAATTCATTCAAAAAGATAGACAAGCTAAGGCAAAGAGGCGGAATAAGGATGATCAGGATTATTTGAAGCAGCTTGGGGATAACCCTGACATTCATACTATCTCAGGAGGAAGCTTCATAGATCCGAGCTCGAGCTCGGCCAGACGAAGGCCTTCTAAGGGAGTTCATGCTGTTGATAAGAAAGGCAACCGACCTGATCAGGATGAGCCCATCTATTTCACCAAGAAAGATTATGAAGGTATAACTCAACCCCATGTTGATGCCTTTATATTTTCTTGTATTTTGCATAATCACAGGATTTGGAGAGTCCTTATCGACAGTGGCAGCTCGGCCAATATATTAGTTAAGAAAGCTTACGATCAGTTGAATTTGGGTGGTGAAGTAATGGAGCCTTGTTCTGAGCCACCGTTGACTGACTTTGGGAATCATCATATACCAATTTTGGGACAAATATATCTGAAGCTAGAAATCGGAATGCCACCTCGAACGGTGGTTCATGAGTTGAAATTCTATGTGGTTGACGTGAATTCGCCATATAATGTCATTCTTGGCCGACATATGCTCGTTAGATTCCAGGCGATATGTTCTATTCCCCACCTGAAGTTGAAGTTTCCCACACATTTGGGAATTGGTGAAATCCGAGGTGACCAGGTGGCAGCTCAGAAATCTATGATGTTGGAATCAGGAACTGCCGAAGATGAGGGGATAGATGATGATAGAGGTGGTTGTCGTAAATGTGGTGAGATTACTAATCGGAGAACGCCAAATACTTTAAAAGGCAAGTGTTGGTGTTGGATCGAGGACGCTTTGGTGATGGTTTAAGTAAGACAATTGACGAGCCCGGTTCATCTACATAATAGGTTGAGCTCATACCAGGGGGTTCGGCCAAGCTCATTACCATTGGAACCGAGCTGCCCAGTGGAGTTAAGGATGAGCTAATTCAGGTTCTTCGGGAGTATTCAGATGTTTTCACATGGGGACATGAAGACGTGCCAGGGCTCAGCTCTGATGTATTTGTTCATACACTCAATGTTAATCCTGAGTTTGAACCGATTAGGCAGAAGAAGAGAAACTTTGCATCGGAAAGACAAGTTCTCATAAGGGAGGAAGTGAATAAGTTGTTGAAAGCCGGGTTTATTAGCGAGATTGATTACCCTTATTGGTTGTCGAATGTGGTAGTGGTGAAGAAAGCTAATGGAAAGTGGCGAATGTGTGTTGACTATATAGATCTAAATAAAGCATGTCAGAAAGATTTTTATCCTTTGCCCTCAATTGACCAGCTCAAAGACGCTATGAAGGAGGAAGATATAGCAAAGATAGCTTTTATTACACCAGATGGGACGTATGCATATATCAAAATGCCTTTTGGATTGATAAACGCCGGAGCAACTTATCAAAGGATGATCAACAAAGTGTTCAAGTCGCAGATTGGTCGCAATATGGAGTGATATGTAGATGATATGATAGTTAAGAGTGGTGATCACGATCATATTGGGAGCTTACGTGAATGCTTCGAAACAGTCCACAAAAATAATATGAGGTTAAATCCAACCAAGTGCACTTTTGGAGTTAGATCTGGGAAATTTCTTGGTTACATGGTAAGTCAGAGAGGAATTCAGGCTAATCCAGAAAAAATTCAAGCTATTATGGATATAGAAGCGCCAAAAACAAAGAGAGAAGTACAAGTTTTGACAGGTAGATTAATAGCTCTTCGAAGATTTATTAGCAGATCTACAGAAAAGGCATTTTCGTTCTTCGATACATTAAGGGGAGTTAAAGATTTTGAGTGGACTCCTGCTTGTGCAAAGGCTTTTGAAGACGTCAAGGAATATTTGGTTTGGTTTCAGCAGCCTTTGCAGCTTTATTTGGCTGCTTCAGATCGGACGGTGGGGGTTGTACTGGTAAAAGATATTGACGGGGTTAAAAAGCCGGTGTTTTATGTCAGTCATGTACTTAAGGCTGCTGAGACTAGATACCCAAATATTCAGAAATTTGCCTTAGGGTTGGTGATGGCAGCTCGGAAATTGAGGCATTATTTTCAAGGCAGGACTATTGAGGTGATTACTGATCAGTCGCTTAAAAAGATTTTCCAAAGGGCGGAAACTGTAGGTCGGTTAGTTGCTTGGGCGGTTGAGCTTGGCGAATTTGATATTGTATACAAACCCAGGACAGCAATTAAAGCGCAAGCTTTAGCAGATTTTGTGGTGGAATGTAATTTTAGCACTCCAATAGAATACCCAGTTGGTGAATCTGAGCTGGAAAAGAGCTCGGTTTGGACTTTATTTATGGATGGGTCCGTTACTAACGTACAGTGTGGGGCTGGAGTGATTCTTACTAGTCCATCCGGGTTTGAGGTCAGCCAGGCGATCCATTTTTCTTTCAGGTTGACCAACAACGAGGCTGAGTATGAAGCTCTTATAGCAGGATTGAGCTTAGCTAAATCTTTGGAGGTCAAAAGGTTGAAAGCTTATAGTGATTCTCAGCTGGTGGTTAAGCATCTTTCTATGGAGTATGAATTGAAAGAGCAGCGGTTGAAGGCATATGCTGCCGAGGTGAAGGAGCTTGGCAAGGGGTTTGAGTCTTTTGAGCTCAACGGGGTCATCAGAAGTGACAACGGTAGAGCTGATGCATTATCCAGGTTGGCGATCTCATATATTAATGAGCTACCCAGCTCGGTATATGTAAGACATATTGAAGTTCAACGGTCAAGAAAAAGCAGGATGTTGCAGTTATTGGACAACTGACGAATTGGATGACTCCGATTAAGTCATACCTTGAAAGTGGGATATTGCATCCCGAAAGAAACGAGGCACGAAAAATCAGATATATGTCAGCTAGTTATATCATAATAAATGAAATTCTATATCGAAGATCGGTAAGTAGACCTCTGTTACGGTGTTTGTCTCTTGAAGAAGCAGAGATGATAGTGACAGAAGTTCATGAAGGTTTGTGTGCAGATCACTTAGCAGGACAGGCTTTAGCTTTAAAAATTATTTGTCAAGGGTATTTTTGGCCGACTCTTCGAGCTGTTGCTATAAATTATGTACAGATATGTCATAAATATCATATCCATGCCGATATTTCTGGAAGACCTCCAACTGAGCTCACCCCTATACTTTGCCCCATTTTGTTTGCAATGTGGGGGGTAGATATTGTGGGCAAGCTACCGCGTTCAAAGGGTAGAGCTAAATTTTGTATAGTGGCTGTTGATTATATGACGAAGTGGGCCGAAGCAAGACCATTGGAACACATAACAACTACCACGTATGAAAAGTTCTTTTTGGAGTGTGTGATATATAGGTTTGGGGTACCTAAGGTGGTGGTCTCCGATAATGGTACACAATTTAAGGATAAGAGGTTTGAAGACTTTCTCCGTTATTGGAGGATAGAACATCAGACGACATCCATAAGTTATCCTCAGGCAAATGGACAGGTGGAAAGTACTAACAAGGCATTGTTTAAAGGGATAAAGAAAAGGTTGGAATGAGCTAAAGGATTGTGGGCAGATGAGCTCTACATGGTACTTTGGGCATATCGGACGACACCTCGTACTGTAACAAGGGAAACTCGGTTTCGGTTAGCGTATGGGACTGATGCTTTGGTACCTGTAGAAGTTGGTGTTTTAACTTTACGAAACTCGTGTTTTGACGTTAAGTTGAATAATGTGGGAGCTCGGATGAATGTTGATTTTTTGGAAGAGCTGAGGTCGGAGGCAGCAGCTCGGATGGCCTCTTATCAGCAAAGGACAACTCAGTATTTTAATTCTTTGTTGTGGCCTAAGAGAGTTCAGCCTGGGGATTTAGTGTTAAGGGAGGTTACTAAGCCCGAGTTACGGGGAAAGTTGATGCCGAACTGGGAAGGCCCATATAAAGTTACTGCCATGCCACAACGAGGAACTTGCAAGCTCGCCACATTGGACGGTAAGCCACTCAAGAATACTTGGAATATGACTCACCTTAGACGTTATTTTCAGTAGTCTTTCTAGTTTTCTTTTTAAGTAGCGAATAAGATCGTTATGAGCATTTAGTTTTCTGAACGTGTGCAACACGTATGAGCAAAACGTACTTAGCTCACTATTTAAGTTATTACGCATATTACATTTTTTCCCATTATTTTGGGCAATATGTATGTAGGTCAATATTACATCAATAAAGTAGCATTTTTATTTACATCTTTATATATATTTTAATTAGATAAGCAGCTCTGATCGTCTTTTTGTTCAATCCAAGTTACTAGGGGGTACCATGCATGTCTTCACACCTTACTGAGCTCAGACCTTTAATTCGGTCCTTTAAGGCTATTAAAAACTACCTCCCAAAAAAAGCAGAGCTTAGACTTGTAATAGTCCATTTTAAAGCTCACACTTCTAATTATATTGAGAGCTCAGACTTTTAACGTCCATTATAGCTCGATTTAACGAACATAAGTTCCTTAATAGAAATTAATAAGGAACTAATATAGTTGAGTACGGCCACATACCCCGAACAGAATACTTGACAAATGCACATTCGTCTTGAGTTTGGGGTGACAACTCAGATAACACCCTAAGGTCAAAGCTAAATATAGACTAGTCAAAAACAAATGAGTTGTAGCTAGATGCTAAGATCAAATTTCTTATGAACGAGTATGAGTTAATTGCTGAACTCATAATTTTTTATAAAGGCGCTTAAGTCAAATAATGAGCTCGGCTTATAATAAATTCATATTACTGTGTGCAAGTTAATTTTTAAGTTTAATACATTAGCTCATATTAAAGAATGTTTACTCAGGTTGAATTCGAGCTCTAAGAACGAAGCTCAATTGGCGAGCTCGACATCTCATGCTCAGGAGTTATAAGAAGGAGCTCGAATTCCGCAGTAAACGAGCTTAAATGATTTTGAGCAATTGAACTAACAAAATTCAGGTTTAATTAATTTGCATGTTTACTTGCGAACAATCCGAGCTCACCTAACAAACTGTTGCTGAGATCCAAGTTTCTACAAATACATGTGATATCCGAGCTGGCATGAGGTGACAAGTAAATATCTGACCTGCGATCAGCTCGGATTACTAGGCCAATGAACTCAATCAATTTAAATATAATTCGATTTGGGTTATAAGATGATTGAGTTAGGTCGGGGGACTTGTCTAGACCTTTGGCACTATAAGCTTCAAATTATTAAAGGTAATGTACCTCAAAGCAGCAGAAAAATATTTGAGTAATGAATTATTAAGCATTCCAAACTCAATAGATGCTCAGCTCGGATATGCACAAAACTCATAAAAGATAATAATAATAATTGGATTGGCATAAATATATTGTCATCCAAAAGGACATAAGTAGGTACTTAAAGAGTATTTGACACACAATGATTTAAAGTCTTAATGATTACAAATATTCAGAAATAAATAGATAATCCGACCTGAGGATAATTGCCGAGCTGAGGCTAGTTCTCATCGTTACCTTCGGGATTCAATTCCTTTTCAGACGCCTCATCCGAGGATTCGGACTCGCAAGGATTGAAACGGGGATCGACTAAGATCTTTTTATATTCCAATCCGACCTCCTTGGCAGCTCGGATGCGTTCATCTTGTCCCTTAGAGAACCAGTCGATTTCTGCGGCATCAGCTCGATCGCATTCGGTTTGCATGTGGCCTTTGAGCTCGGTTATCTGGCTTTCCAACTTGGTGATGTTCTCGAGGCCAACTCGCTGGACATCGGCATACAAATGCTGAGCTTCCTCGAGTTTTCCCTCATAACTAGTGACCTTGCTTTCCAGCTCGACAATCTTGTCCTTCAAACGCCTATTTTCTACCCTGGACTCCTTCAGATCTTCTTTTGCTGAGCTAAGTAGATCTTAAACAATGACGAGCTCCTGGACACTGGTTCCTAGCCAGAGGTGAGTCTGCAAAAGGGACTCATGCTAATTAGAACACAAGTAAGATGGTTCTAAGCCGAGCTGAAAGGAAGGGGGAATATATATACCTGCATGATATGAGCGGATGCTTGACCAGCTCGTTCATTGGAGTTCAGCTCATAGATCCTCCTTTGGTCTTCGGGAATCTGCAAAGCATGGCCGATCTCTCGGCCTACTATTACCGAATTGTTGGAGCAGAGCTTGGCAATAGGACCAGTGCCAGAGATTAGGACCATTGGATTGATCGGCTCGGCTGTGGCTTTAGGAGGTGAGTCGTGGATTTCCATGGTCTCCAGAAATTCAGCTGTGGACTCTAACTTAGCTTGTTTCGTCTCCGAGCTGTGAGCTTGGTCTTCGTTCAGCTTGGTCGGAGTGATCTCCACCTCATCATATTTTAACTTTTTCTCAGTCCGAGCTCTCTTGCGAGTGGACATCGACTCCTTGGTGGACTTTTTCCTTTTTGCTTCCTCCTCTCGCTTCCGCAGAGCTTGCTCGGCTATGAACTCGGTTCTTGTCTTAAGTGTTGAACTGGACGGAGCTGCAGACACTGCACAATAAAAAATGGGTAAGGAGCTCGGATTCAGATACGTATGCAATCAATAAAAGTCATAAAATTTACGAATAAAAAGTGGAGCTCGGGGACTTAACCTCCAATGCTCGTGAGGAAGAGCTCCGAGCTTATAAAATTGTGGGTAAACTTTTCCTCCCCCGAGTGGTTGTCCTGAAGCTTTTTATAGTCTTCTTTTTCTTCCTCTGATAACATTGGTTTAGTATTTTTAAACGAGCTGAGAGCCCAGACTTTGAATTCATCCAGATCGGCTCCTGTTATATATACCCAATGTTCTCGACCCTTGTTACTGGAGTTCATTTCATGTCATTTTCGTGTACCAGCTCGGTATTGAATCACGTAGAATCCAGGATTGAAGGGTGCGGTTCTGAGCTCGAAATGGCTCCAAAAGAGCTTGGCTTGGGGGCTGATCCCACGAGTTTGGCAACGGTAAAGAAAGACATGAATACTTGTGAATGGATTGGGCATAAGGTGCCCAATGGCAATCTTAGCATCCCTCAACACAGTTTTAACAAAGTTATGGAGAGGTAGCCTCATCCCACATACCAGGGCTGGTTTTGAAACCGTTATGTTGACCTGACGAGTAAGCTCGTTTATAATCGGGCACGAGAATATTCGATCCTCAGGATTCGGCTGGAAAACATGGTAGGTGTTCGGAATGTGGAATTCTTGGTGAATATTGCTAACAAATTCCATAGATGCTATGCTAGTGACGTTTGCACCTTTGAATTCGATTGGGTCTTCGAATACTTGGGATATAGGTGGAACATCGTTTAAAGGCAGAGTTGAGGAATTTGAGGGACCAGGTTGATTTTCGGGTTCAGAGCCGAGCTGATTTTCAGGTCTCCTTAATTCATTGTCCTCAACATTAGGGCTAATCACTATAATAAGGCAAAATTAACTCTTAGCATAATAATTGGAGGATTTACTTCTAATTAGTATAATGCTCCTAAAGATTGTTTGTGAGCTCGGAAGGTAAAGGGATAGAATGAAGTTTATTTGAGCTTGACCGATACTTAGTAAGGGATTATCATCAAGCTCAAATCAATAAATTAACCTTTTAAAGGGGCAAAATTCTACCTTACGCCTTCGATTTACCTAAGCTATGCTGATGCAAAAGTAAACTGAAGCCATTTTTATTTCTCATCTTTATTATTTGTCATATGGTGTTATTACAGATTTCAAATATATCGTGAGTCGGGTGTGAGATGGAATGTGATGGATAGATAAAAGATATATATGTGTGCGGGTGTATGTGTGTGTAAATTAACACTAAAAGATGGAAGCTTACTGATGAGTATGCTTTGAATGATGTCTTGGATTGGTGCTTGGTCGTTCGTGTGGGAGCTCTTCCTTGCTGGTGTGTAACATATGAGAGAAGGTGAAAGTGTGGAGTGAAGAGGACGTGTGTATATATATATATATATATATATATATATGTGTGTGTGTGTGTATGTATGTGTGTGTGTGTGTGTGTGTACCAGGAGAAAATGAAGAGACGTGGAGTAGTAAATGAAGGAAGGTGGGGAGGTTTAGGTGTGTTCCGTACGCTTTTCTAATTTAACCTTGCATATTTGCACTGACTTGGGCTTGTTGGGCTGTTGAAGTAGATTCTCAAATAAGTATGGCAGACTTGACAAGATCTCCCAAGCTTAGGGGCTTGTTGGTAAATGAGCTAACAAGGTTTAGGCCCAGCTATTAGCTATTGGATCAGGTCTTGTATAAGTCTGACTTTATTTTAAATGTCTGACCCAATATACTGATCCATGGATTGATATATGTTAGGTCCATTAATAAATAGTCCTATTATGACTAGTATTGGGCTCGTTGTTCTACTAAATCAAGGAGTCAATGTAATTAGATTTTAGTAGGAGTTCTACTCTTATTATGAATTTAATATGGACTCCCCATGGAAATAGGACTATGTCCTCTAAATATAAGGTAAATTATATAGGTATTTTTTCTACGCAACTTTTACTCTCTTGGCTCTCTATACGGTTACCCAATTATTGCAATTACTGGTTCTCACGCCGGAGGCGAATCAGGGAGAAAACCTCATCGCATTCTTGTTTTGCAGGATTTTCGGAAGAAGATTGAAGATTATTGGAAGCGAATTCTCCGGATGAAAAACGCTATTAACAGTTTTATACAAATTTATAGTTTGCAAAAATTGTATAAACTTGCATTCACCCCCGCAAGTTTATTTGAACCTGTTTTTATTTAACACATTCGTCTTGTTATGAAAATTACGTGATGCAAAAAATAAACGGGACAAAAATAAGAACACGAGAATTTACGTGGTTCGGTCTACGACCTACTCCACCGGGCGGGAAGAAAGAATCACTATA
>JAUEJK010260675.1:0-10084 GCA_032274865.1 Eryngium alpinum
ATAAGTAGGAATAATGGGTTTAACGTATGAGTGACGTGGGCATTTGTGGGCCACGAACAGAAGTCTTTTCGTTTTTTGCACTTACGTCTTTTTAAGTAGCATAACTGGTTGAAGAGAGAGAGTACCTTAAATGAGCGTTTAAACAAAACTTAGAGGATTCAACAGGCGGTGGAGACTTTTACTTTAAATTCTTGTTAGCATTCCGCTAACCAAGTACATTTTTATTATAATCTTCATATTTCCATCATCTTCTTTCCTCCTTTTACTAGGAAATTTAGGTTTACCGCTAGGGTTTAATGGCACGTAGAAGAGAACACACTACTTGTGAATTGACCGGAGGGAAAAATCCCGCCGCGACTGAGCCTCCACCGTCAACTAGAACCGCCGCGCAATAAACGCGTATAGTAGAAGAGGTCAATTCCATCGGGCTGATGTATTTACAGAAATCCCTTTAAACTACGACAGCAACTTTGCCTATAAGAGGCCTAATACTAGCAAAATCCGGGTTCGTACCATAGTGCTTGGAGCATACACCATTAGATTTCCTCAGCCAAGTGAGAGGATATGGGAGATGCCTGAATATGGCTTCCAAGATATTCCTCTCAACTGGCTCGATTTAGGTTTGTCTTTCCCTCTCCACCCCTTTCATTTATAGGTGTTCGAGTATCTTGGATGTGGGTTCACTCAGTTAGCGGTTAACTATTTCTACCAGGTGAGTGGCCTTATACCCAGGTGCTCGGAGCTGGGTCGATCCCCTTCCCTTCGTCTCTTGATTTCCATCTACGAGGTAAAACTTCAGGGAATTGTATATATCTATCAACCAGATTCGGTAGACTTGCTCTAGTTAAGGTTCCTGCTCGCATGCGAGGTGGAACAAGAACTGGATATACATGGGGGGATTGAATTTGGGCCTTATTCGACCCTGGGGAAAAATTACTAAGAGCAAGTTAAATGAGTTGAATAATGTGGATCCGCTTGGAGAGCCCATTCTCGATCAAGTTTATGGTCGAATCCACTGCTATGAGTGGAAATAATTCGTCAAAGATCATTTCTTAAGAAAGGGTCAACATATGTGACCCTCCCCCCTTTTCATCTTCGAGATAGAACGGTTCTTATTTGTTTCTAACCTCAAATTATTCTTTTGTAGTTGGAGGTCCCACTCTCGAGGATACTATCGGGATAAGTCTGTCTACAATATCTTCTGAAGAGCAGATTGCTTGAATGGCAAAAAAGCTTGAAGAACGGAGGCGAGTGCCTACGGCTCGAGATGGAGCTAGCGGCAGCAGTTCTGGGGGAGGCGATGCTGGGGCAGAAGCCTCGATAGGGGTGGCAAAAAATGTGATTCGTGGAGGCAAACCTGCCACTGTGATCACGATGCCCTCGAGAGCTGCCCATGTGACTCACTTCTCTGAGCATCCTGACAACACACGGGCTCGAGGGGAACTTGTGGTCGAAACTTTCATTCGTCAGAAGAGTATACCTCCCCCAATAGGAGAGAAGGGGGACGCTCCAGAATCCTCGACCTGCCCCCCCTAAAGAGGTTGTGGATAGGAGGTGAAGGAGATACACTTACAAAAACTAAGCGAGCATATATTGTGGAAATGGAAGAGAAGTGCGGGGAGGAGCCAAGGGCGGCTACTTTTTCTGAGCAAAGGGACTTGACGGTTGTTATCAAGGCCTTCGAGCACTGTACAATTAAAGAGAAAGCTCCCTTCTATGCTTTGAGGATTTTCTACCTTCTACAAGATGACGTAAATTATTCAAACCTAGACGTCGAAAGGAGGGTCGAGAGACTCCAAATGTGAGCCAGCCAGGTATACTCTTATCTTTAGTTGCCTTCTACATGCAAGGTTCGCCATTGGGGTCTTATTTATTTACTGTTTAGTTCGATCTATTTCAGCTCATGTACGACACAATGAAAGTGTTTGACGACTGCAAGTCTTTGCTAGATACCTGCTCCAAGCTGAAAGGGGAGAAGAAGCAGCTAGATGAGAAGGTGAGACTAGGGTTGGACTTTGAAAAGTGCTAATACCACGATTGGGAGTCTTCAAAAATGGGTTATAAGGGGGAGATCTCGAGGTTGAAGGGGGAGATCCAGGCTTCCAACAAGGCAAAGGCAGAGGTAGAGGTCGAGAGAGGGTTGGCTGCTGAGATGGAAAACAAAGCTAAAAAGGTTCTGAGCCTCTGGATGTCTAAGGCGACTCACCTTGCTGGGAATTTAAGAGCGTCCAATCAGAGCTTGCGAAGGTGAGCAAATGATTTGAAGATATTATGAAGGACTGACAGCAGAAGGCAAGCGACAGTTCCACCGAGCTCGAGTTTGTTATAGAATAGCTCGAGAGAACTTGAGAGGCGCTCGAAGTGAGAAGGTCGGAGCTATCGAGGGACGAGGAACTCTCTAAACTCTACGATGTTAGGGATCGTATGGTCGAGGAATTGGCTATCGTAAAAAAGAAGGTCGTAATCACTCAAGATGAGGCTGAAAATCTCTCGAAGTGGGTTATAATATTTGATTCAACAAATTTTCCTTCTCTGGCGATGACACCTCAGGGAAGAGCTGGTTTGACTATGAGGGCCCTCGCTGCTTCCCAACAGAAAGCCCCTCATGAGGGTGAGACTGCCCAGACAACTAAGGCCCAAGGGCAGCCTCCTCCCGACAGCGAGACCCCCGAGGACCCCCATCATGAGGGCGAGAATCGAACTACTGATATAGTAGTAGGACTTTTAACTCTAAGGGAACTTGTAACTTTACTTTTCATTCTAAATGTTGAACGAATTTATTATGTAGAGATTGGTTAAACCCAAAGTTTGTAATATTATTTTGAGCACCGTTATTCTTTTTATCTCTCTTGTTACAATAATATAGAGTAATGACAAGTGCTACAATAATATTAAAGTAATAATAAATGTTTTAAGAGTGTTGATAAGTCGTCCTAATAGATATGGTCTTTGGGATTCAAAATTTATGAGCATACATGGGAATAAAAACTTGAAATGAATAGCAAATGAAAATAGTCAATTTGTAAAAAGTTTTGTTACTCAATAACATATTCGATCTAAAAGCCAACACATGTTATCAGATCTTTTAACAAGGCATCTTGCAAGCTCTTATTTAATAACTTAATAATTTAAAACTTGAAAAAAGGATAGTAAAATACGACCAACTTACTAATAATATTTCTTAAGATGGAACGAATTCCAAATATTCTTCACATGACTTCCATTCATTTTGGCGAATTTGTATGTTCCTAGTCGAAGTACTTGGATGATTTTATATGGCCCTTCCCAAAGAGACAAAAGCTTACCCAGAGGGGTCGATCGAGAGGCAGAGGCCTCCCTGAGCACGAAATTATTGACCTGGAACTGCTTGAGAATGACCCTCTTATTATAGTACTGATCAATCTTTCGGTGATAAGCGTTTAGCCTCATTACTGCTGCATCTCTGACCTCGTTGAGAAAGTCGAGGTTGCACTTTAGACCCTGCTCATTGAGGGTGTGATCGAATTTCTCGACCCTAAGGGATCCAATAGATATTTTGACTGGAAGAAGAGCTTCAGTCCCATATGCCATTTTGAAAGGGGTTTCCCCTGTTTTCGATCTAGGTGTCGTGCGGTAGTCCCATATTACATTGGGGAGCTCGTTGATCCATAGCCTATCAGCATCCTTAGGACGTTTTTCAATAACTTGAAGGAGTGTCTTATTGGTTATCTCGACCTGGCCATTTGCTTGTAGGGATGCTACAGATGTTTTGGCATGTTGTATCTGTAACTCTGCCAACGTGGCCTCTGTCTTTTTCCCAATAAACGGAGTACAATTATCAGTAACGACGATCATGGGACTCCGTGGCGGAATACGACATCTTCCATGAAAAACTGTATGACGTCTTTTTCTCGGATATGGGTTAGGGGTTGAGCCTCGGCCTATTTAGTTGTGTAATCAATGGCAACGATTATGTATTGGAACTGGCCTCTTATTTTTGGTAATTATCCCACAATGTCAAGCCCCCACATGTAGAAGGGTATTGGGGAAAGGATCGATGTTAGCTCAGAGGCAGAGCGATGACCAACTTGTCCGAAGAGTTGACATGATCTGCAACGCTTCACAAACTATTCACAGTCGACCCTCATGGTTGGCCAGTAAAAGCCTTGCCTCATTATCTTGAATGTTAAGGCCTTGGCCCCTTGATGCTCTCCGCATATACCAGTATGGACCTCGACCATAGCTTGTTTGGCCTCTTCGAGACCAATGAAAAAAAGTAACGGCTCCAGGTAGGCCCTTTTGTATAACTTGCCATGGAGGACACAAAATCCTTGGGCTTTTGCTACGACTCTCTTTGCTTCAATCTTGTCTTGTGGGAGTTCAGCACAGAGGATATATGACAAGAGAGAAGTTCTCTAGTCAGAATCTTCGTTTATGGGAAGCACCTCTTTAGCCTCGATGGAAGGGGCTGTTAGTTCCTCGATGCACACAGGGCCACATATGGTGAGGACTGGTGTTGAGGCTAACTTGGATAGGGAGTCTACTTGTGAGTTATGAGCTCGAACGTCATTCTGAATGGTGCAAGATGCAAACCTATCTTTTAGCTTTAAGACCATGCACAAATACTGGGCTATTCTTGGATTGTGCGCCTTATATTCTCCTTGAACTTGTTTAACTGTTAGCTGGGAGTCGCTATAAACCTTCAGCGTGTTGATTTTATGACTTATGCTAGTTTAAGACCGGATATAAGAGCTTCATATTCAGCCTTATTGTTAGTGGTTGCAAACTTTATCCTGATAGCTTGTTGTATCTTAAATCCATCCGGGATCTGAAGGATTATGCCTGCCCCACTTGTCTCAGATGTAGACGATCCATCCACAAACAAGGTCCAAGGATCTGCTCCTTTTTTACCCAGGATTTGATCGTTAGGGGCGGGCCCTTTTGGGAAAGTGCATTCTGCAACGAAGTCTGCAAGGGCTTGCGCTTTAATGGCAGTGCGCGATTTGTACTCAATATTGAACTGATTTAGCGTGAGAGTCCAGGAAGCAAGACGACCTGAAATGTCTGGCATGTGGAGGATCTTCTTTAAAGGCTCAGAGGTCATAACGAATATGTCCCTCCCTTGGTAGTAGTGTTTCATCTTTCTGCATGCCATAACAGGGGAAAAGACCATTTTCTCCACATTTGGGTATTTGATTTCGGCATCTTTTAAGGCACGACTGACATAATACGCTGGCCTTTGGGATGCTCCTTGTTGTTTTACCAAAGCTGCTACTACGGACTTAGATGAGGCAACAACGTATACAAACAAGGGCTCTGTGCCTATATAATTTGCTAACACATGAGGGGTCGAGAAGTATGACTTTAACTCCTCAAAATTATTTTGGCAACTTGGTGTCCACTCAAATTTCTTAGAGAAAGACACCCATTTGATGTCATCGAAGAACGGGAGGCACCTTTCGAAAGATTTAGAGATAAACCTTTGAAGTGCTGCTATGCACCCAGTTAAGACTTGAACTTCTTTCACATCTTTGACTTGATCGGGGTCGATTTCGATCCCTCTTTGCATAATCATATAGCCGAGAAACTTTCATCCGGACAGCCCAAATGTTCACTTTGTAGGGTTGAGCCTCATGTTGTTAGCTCGAATTCGAGAGAAGCTCTCGTGGAGATCAGACACATGGTCGTTTTGGCGAGCTGATTTTATAATCATGTCGTCAACATATACTTCCATGTTCCTACCAATCTAGGGTCAAAAGATCTTATCCATCATTCTTTGGAAAGTTGCTCTACGTTAATCATTCCAAATCACATGACCTTGTAGGTAAAGACCCCCCCTTGTGGGTAATGAAAGTTATTTTCGAGATATTGACTGGGTCCATTTTATTTGATTATACCATGGGAATGTATCCGTAAATGATAGTAAAGCATGACTCGAAGTTGCATCGATGAACTGGTCATTATTAAGCAGAGGATAGTAATTTTTAGGGCAAGCTTTGTTGAGATTAGAATAGTCAATGCAAATTCTCCATCTGCCATTACTCTTTATGACTAAGACCACGTTCGCATTCCACTCAGGGTACTCGATCTCTGTAATGAAGTCAGCCTGCAAGAGGCGGCCAAGCTCCTCATAGATAGATTTCTTCCTTTTAGGTGCCACATGGCGCCTCTTTTGCCTTACCGGCTTGGCACTGGCATTGATGTTGAGCTTGTGGCGGGCAATGGATTTTGGGATCCCAAGCATGTCCTCTGGGGTCCAAGCAAATATGTATGTGTACTTCATTAGTAGGTCGATAAGTTCTTTGCAGATAACTTAATCAAGGCATGCGCCAATTTTTTTGCGTCCCTAGGTCGAGAGGGGTCGATCACGACATCATCTGTTTCTCCTAGAGGTGTTATCTTAGGGGGTTTGTGATCATTTTTCATGGAGGTTGGGTCGTGCTCCTCGATCAGCATTGTTTGGATTGGTTGTTCCTCTTGGATTTGTTTACCTTTGGGGAGAATTATGTTCAAAGAGCATTGTCGAGATATGACTTGTTCACCTTTTACTTCTTCATCCCCAAATTTGTTGGGGAATTTCATTTTGAGGTGACCAATGGAAGTAATTGCCCCAAGGTCGACCAGGGTTGGTTTGCCTATGATGGCATTGTAATTGCATGAAGCATTGACCACATAGAATTTGACATTTCTCCAAGTTTTAAAGGGTGTCATCCCAAAGAGGACTACATAACCCCCCCAAAGCTGTAGAGAGGAGACTCTGTTAGCTCGAGCTTTTTGTCCCTGAGATCCACTCGTTCATAGGCATTCAAGTACAAGATGTCGGCTGAGCTGCCATTATCGATGGGAACCTTTCTGACCGTGTTGTTACCCATTCGGATTGTGATTAGCAATGCATCAACATTGGGTCGAATCAGCCCTGGGAGTAGTCATCATCAGAGAGCGATATGACCAGACCATGTCGTCCTCGGGGACTTTTAGGTGGTCTATCGTCGAAATTGGCGACTTGTCTGACGTAATTCCTTTTAACATTATTGGATAGCCCTCCAGTGGCCTGCCCCCCCAAAAATTAGGTCGATCATCTGACTGCCAGGAAATGGATAGGGGTCAGATGAGGGTGGGGTATGTTCAACAAAGTGAACCAGGCACCCATCCTTGACTTTCTTTACGGTGTAGTCGCCCAAATGGATGCATCTTTCTGTCATGTGGATGTAATCCTCATGATATTCACAGCACTTGTTTCCCTTGTGAGGTCTATCAGGATTCATAGGCCGTGGCTTTCGATAAGTACTGGGGTCAGCCTTTAAGATCGCCAATATGGTGGTCTTATCAGTATTCAACTTAGTATAATCTCGCGACTTTTGATGTCAAGGCTTGCTCTATTTATCTGTAGCCCCCTTGCTTTCCGAGGGGTTATCTTATCGAGATTGCTACTTAGGAACTGGTAGGGTGGTGTTGGTAGCAGGGGTAGCCTCCCTTGACCAGATTCTTACACTCTCCACTGCTTCTTGGAGAGTAAGACGATATTCGACAATCTGTAGTGCTGCTAGAAGTTTCTTGGGGCTCTTCTCGAAAAATTCTTCGAGGAGATGCCCAAGTATGCGCCTGTCAATCCCTGCGGCCAGATAATTGAGAGCTAGTTCGTCGACCAGGTTATGAATTTGAGAAAATTCATCTCTAAAGCTGGCCAAGAAGTCCCTTAGGGATCTTTTTCCTTTTGAATAACATTCATTAGCGATGCAGTTATCTTTCTACTTCTACGTTACTTGAGAACCTCGCCTTGAACTTGCTTCTCATAGATGCCCACGAGTCCACTCAAGCATGTATGAAAGAATCGACACTTGTTAATCTCATTGTGGCCGAAAAAGCTCATTTGACCATCGAAGAGATTAAGGACGTCATCAGGGTTTTTTGAGTCATCAAAGGGGTCGATAGGGGGGACCTTAGCCCTCCTCTCGATCTTAGCAAGTTCGATCTCTTCTTTCAGGTAGCTTTTTGGAGGAACCTCGATGCGTGTATGAGAATCCATGTATCTTTTGCAAGCGGCTAGATCTTTTTGCATCTTAAACATCTCTGAGGAGAGATCAGGTACTTCATGGGTATGCTGACGATGACGGGGTCGAACCTCGTCATCGTCGAGCTTGGCACTCTTGTGCCGAGATAGATTTTCTTGAGTTTTGAAGCTCGATGAGATATCGTTCATTTGGTATTCGAAGCTGGAGGAGTTACTGTGCTCGAGCCAAGCCTCATCTTGGGGCAAATAGAGCTGCTTTTTCTATTGGATTTTTTTCTAGGATTTGCTTCTGCGCCTCGAAGGCCTTAAATTCATCATCGTCCTCGAGGCAAGGGATCACCGAAGCTCTTTACAAGGCTGTTCGCCCCTTTCTCTTTAGGTGGAGTCTAACGCCACTGCTGAGAATGCGCTTATCATTAGACGCCCTGACAAGGGATCTTTCATGCTGTTCAAGGCGCTTTTTCTTTGGGGGAGCACTGAGTTGTGTCATCTTAGAACCTGTGGTGGGTTTTTTCAATCCAACCCTCTTGGGGACGACGGGGGTAACGGGGTTACCCGTGCCTTCATTCTCATACGGAAATATCATTTTCAACGAAAATCTCGGGGGTATTTCCTTCCAGTTTTTTCCGTCGACAGATTTCTTAGACGTTTCGCATATGAATACCATAGATTTTACTCAACAAGCAACTAAGAAAACATAGAGAAAACAAACTTCAAAAACAATATTAAAACTAAATTAGCTAGAAGGCCCTCCTTCTAGCGCCATTGTGCGTGCATGAAGAAGATGATATTTAATATATATAATGATTTAGTTCATAACTAGTATATAAATACCACCACGTCCATACATCCATTGATGTTTTCTCATTTTTAGTTATTCTAATGTGTGTATTACAAAGATTGTGAACCCCTTTCCTTAGGGATGAAGCTCTCCTTTTATAAATCTGCAAAATCCTACTGCCACATCTCGGCTTCTTCTTCCCTCCGGCACTGAAATCTTGGCCTTCTGATTAATAGCCAAATCTTCTTGTCATTCCGTGCCGAATTAGGCTTCCACGAGCTTCCTTCTTTTTTGGCCTGCCGTAAAGTCATAATATGTTCATAGGTGTTATGTCTCAATGATAATTAAATACCATTTTAACCTTTACTTACAAATATTGGATCATGGCCCAACAAGATCATAATTTAAAACTATTAGAATATATATATAAACATGCATCCCGTGCAAAGCACGGATAAACTATAAAATTTAATAAAATAATATATCAATGCTGATAAAATAATTAAACAATTAAAATATATTACTCTAAAATAATTAGTAAGATATATTTGATATTTATATATGAAATAAATAGTTACCCCAAATTATTTTTGAACCCTAGATTAAAGCCACGAACTAAGGGTATATTATTTGTAGTAATTAAAAACAGAATCAATGAAATTCTTTTATCACACAAAAATAAATTATCACACAATCAAAGCTTAAAAACCACCCAAAAACATAATTAAGGAAATGCCGTTTTAGCACAAGAAAAAAAACAGAACTTAAAAACTTATCAAACTAAACCTGAAATCTAGCCACAATGTAGATGAGATGTGAATATTCAATATAAAACCTAGCATAAAATTAATAAAAAAAGAATAAACGATCATGTATAGTGCCTATAAAATTATGTTGATAGCCCACTAAAAATCTTAAGCAAAATAACAAAAAAATATAATAATGTAGCATTATAAAGTTCATAGTAGATAATTGTGCTGTAAACAAATATATTCTTCAAAGGTGATCACCCGTGGTTTTGAAGAACACTCGTGGCTATCGTATTCTTCAAAGGAGATCACATGTGGGTTTGAAGTACACCAGTGGTTGTATCTGCATGAGAATATAGTCAGCAAAATCATATGCAGAAGAAGACGAATAGGAAACGGGGGGAACCTGGATGAAAAGAAGATGATCTGATTTTAGAGTTATATAAAAGTATTATTATATTATATATTTTATAAGAAAGAAGAACAACGAAGGTGGAGGCGAGGTCGAAGAGAGTGTTTTTATTTAAGATAAATATTTAACTTATTATAAAGATTTTATTTGTT
>JAUEJK010260781.1:0-16399 GCA_032274865.1 Eryngium alpinum
TATGGGACCACTTGAGCAACTTAAGTTGCCAACTATTGGAGTGTATTTTATATTACAAGAGCCAAAAGTGATGTGGAGTAAAGAATTAATATTTATGATGATTTGTCACTTTCTGGCTCTCTTTTAGTCTCTCCTTACTGGAGATGCTCTAATGACCTCTTTTTTCCTTTTTATTTCTAGAAACAGAAGAATCCGCCCTTACGGAGCTTCTGCATTTTATGTATATCAACACCTAATATCAGTTACTACAGCTGCTGCTTTACTGGATGTGCTGATGGCTGCCGACAAATTTAAAGTTGCTTCATGCATGAGGTATTGTAGCCATCTGTTACGGCACTTACTCATGAGACCTGAAGCAGAGAAGCAGTTTGTGGCTCTATGTCACAAAGACATGAACAAGTAAGTTCTTTATGGTATCAAATATCTATTCATGTACTTCACTTCTTTATCAACATTGCGCGCAGATAGGCATAGCATTGATGTATTTTCATTCTCAACCTTCTTGTAATAAGAAGCGTATTCGGCCATTTCAAATGGCTATTCTTTAGGCTAGTGATATCTGCATTGTGCAATTTATTTTTCCACCAGAGCATGCAATTATTAATGAACTTAAAACATATTACACTTGTCATGGTAATAACTTAAGGAAACATCTCCATTTTTAAGTGACAGATTGTGTATGAATATTATGCTTTCAGCCAGTAGGCAGTGGATCATCTTTTCACTTTTAGCTGCTTCTTAACGAGCTAGGCTTTGTAGTATCTCATAAACAATCATGCTTCAGAGAGAAAAAAATTGATAATGTGCGAAAGAGATAAAAATAGGCTTTTTCCGTAATTTGTCCTACTCTCCTACTCAACTGTAAGGAAACATAAGTTTTCCAGTTTTTTTCTGAAGTTATTTCTGTCACGTGATGGATTTTTGCTAGAGGCTTCCCATATTTATAAATATTGATGTCAGTACTGTAAATTTGACTTTTCTTTTTAAAGGATGCACAGGGATGAGCTTTTGGTGATGGATGTTTATCTATTTGATAGAGTTTTCATTAACAGTTAAAATTTTAATATTACTGATTATGACCTTTTGCATATTTATAAGCAATTACATAATTGTCTAGGTTCCAACGAAACTATGAGATTTCTCTAGCTGCAACTGAAGCAAGCATGTCAACTGATGTCTCCATGTGGCTTCGGAGGATGCAGCATATGATTATGTACTGAAGTGGTCTCAGTACTCAGAACTCGAGGAGCGACTCAGAAGTTTTAGGTGCACATGTTGGTGTGTTCGTCTGTTTTCCTTACATGACCTTCTGTAAGCTTAATAAGGTATTGACATGCAATGACTTTGACAGTTTGACCATGATTTGGCCTCCGAGGTTGTGCTTGACGTATTCTTCTTTAAAGCTGGGGCCCCACCGGCCACCGGCAACGGAGTCTAGCTGCAGAAGACTCTCCAGCTACAAACCATCATTACATGGGGTGAGTGTACAAGTATCGCCATGTCAGGGTGGTTGGGTTTGAACTTCCAAGACAGCACTAGGAATGCACAAATTTGTTTCCATCCGGGAGAGTATATTCACAAGTAATCCCCCTGGGAGGAAAAGGCTTACTCGTTTATGCACATTGCGACATGGATCAGCACTCTTGTCACTGTTTTGGACTGTTCTTTGGGGCGCAAGAAAAGGGTCTTTAAGTTTTCCAGTTGATTATGAATTTGCAGCAAGCCAAAGCCAATAGAAAAGTATATGATCAAATACAAGAGGCAGCTAAACTTTCACCAGGGCAAGACTGCGGGTTCTTGCAACTTTCACCATGGACAGGAAAGGACCCACGTGAGGACAACAGGGACCCCCCCCCCTCTCCCCCGCGAAACTTCAGAAAGTAGTACTATTATATTGCATGTGAGCCTTATATATGACTGTTTGCAGTTTCTACTGTTTGCAGTTTCGAACCTCTGCCTCTATGTTAGGTTGTGATACGTAGTCGGGATTTTTTAAACCTACTTAAAAAAATGCAGAGTGACGAGTGACATGGAGAGGAAGGGTGGTGGTGATTGTCAAGTGATTTTTCTGAGCAGCAGGGGGTGCCTTTTTGTTAGAGAGACAAATATGGGACCGTGAATTCAGCTTAAAATAGTTGGACTATTTATCATTATTCTATTCTTCTGCTCTTTATGTTTGGCCCTCCTAGTGTTAACTTCTGCCTCGGCCCCTGTTTGTAAGCGCACAGAGCAGAGACAGACAAACATGAGGGTTGTTAATTTAGCAGCAATGAAGAAATCATGGGCTCAAGGAGAGTGGCAACCATCCTCCTCTTCTCCCCTTATCAGCCTCTTTCATGGAACAAAATATATAGACACACTAATAATTTAATTATATATAAATATATACACATACATATAATATACAGATATAGATGCTATATTAATTTCATTTGCTCAACTGAGGTTTCAGGGAATTGAGGTACCACTAAACATGGAGCTGTTTTGTTTTAACTGACTGAACAGGATCAAATTGAATAGAAATTTAATTTAATAATATAATTTTATATTAAATTCTTGTAAACAAATTTGGTTTGATTAGTTTTTTAAAATTAAATTTACTTAATTAATATAAATATATATTCTGTGAATTTAATTCATCAGACTAGACAGATAAATAAGATAAATAGGATCGGAGTAAATATAAAAGAAAATAAGAATAATATTTTTTGAAATATCAAGCTCGTCTTGTCAAAGCATTTAACGAAATTTAATAATAATATTATATATATTAGCTAATATATCATACTTATTTAATAAAAATATTAAATTAATATATTTTCTAGTGTAATTTATGATTGTAGAGTTAGTTATGTGTAATTTATAAATTTAGTATATTCTTATTTATTATTGAGATATAATTACATGTATAAAATTTAATTATAATTAATTAAAATATAAAAATTGAGTTGTATAACCACAGATAAAGGATTAAAATTATAAATAAACCATAAAATTATTATCACATTCAACAATCACTGTTGTTTAACCAAAAAGTATAGTCAGCCTTTTACAAAACAAAATGGCGAGAATTTAATTTAAATAATTCTAGAAAATATTCAAATGCATAATCATATGTAGTATTCCCGCGCCTATATATACGCAAACCTGCATTTCACAATTCAAATTTCTTTTACTTTAGAGAGAGAAAAGATTAAAGATAGACAGAAATTGGAAGCTCGAGATCGAGACATATATGTATATTTCATATTTTACTAGCATTTAATCTGGATATTTCATCATATAATATTTATACTTTTATTTCATTTATTATATTAGAATTTAGTAGATAAATCATTTGTTATATATCTTTAAATTTTAGTGTTCTCTTTTTCTTTTAATTTTTAAATAAATATAAATGAATATTATAACTTACCTTCTAATTGAGATATTCTATATAATATACATCTACTCTATATCCATATATATATATATATATATTTATCTTTTATTAGTATTTAATTTGAATACTTCCTTATATAATGTATAATTTCTTTTAATATTAAATTTTAGTCAATAAATCTTCTTAGGTATAAATTAATTATTTTCTCAGTATATTGTATAATTACTTAATCAATAAAAAAGGAGAAGTCTTTCCTTCTATGCCTACCATTAAAAACCTCGACAAAGTTCATTGGTTTTAAGATTTGAGAATTTAATTTGGAAGTTCCTTTTCTAACTTACGTGCCATTCATCAAAACAGTCAAACACTTTAATAATATAAAAAGTATATGATGATATTATATTATAGTAAACTTATAAAATTATATAATATATAATATATTTGATTATATTTTATAACTATAATTATACTATAGAACCAGCTATGTTCTATTTTCCATATAGTTATACATTGGAATAGTATTTTTATATTTAATTTTATAATACAGTTATAAAATAAAGAAAATAGCTATCCACTAAACCTGTTTAAATTACTAGTTATGTAATAACATCCAAATGTAAAACCCTCTTTGAGGCAGAACAAAAGATAAAGGAGCTGTTTGGGTAACACTTATAAGTGGCTGCAGCTTATAAGTTGAAAAAAAAGTACATATTTGGTATTTTTTTTTCAAGTTTTTTTCTATAAGCCAGTTTTAAGCCCATCCAAACTGCTCAACTCAACTTAAAGTGAGAAAAACACTTATAAAAAAAATGCTTGAAAAAAAGCACCAAATATGTGCTTTTTTTTCCAGCTTATAAGCCACTGCCGCTTATAAGCAGTACACAAACAGCGCCAAAAACTTAAATGTACTCTGATGCAATTATATGGTTGTCTGTCATTTTAGCTTTGGTGTATTACCAGTAATGAAAAAGAAGAAATGTTTTTTTTTTTTTTTGTTTCATCAGGTGATAAAGTTGAAATTTAGAGATCAGTGTGGATAGATGAAAGAACCATTGCATCAAAAGTTTATAGTTCCTTACATAATTCTAATGATTAGATGCTGATTTGTTTGCAGCAATATATATGTATTAAATGCATAACGTGTACTTACACTTTACCGTATCAAGCACTTTGTGTACCGTACTTTTCGAGTTAACACTTTGTGTACCTGCATTTTGATTTTTTTTGCAATGTGTGTACCGACCATTAGGTAACGCCGTTCATAATATTACTTCTTATTTAATTAAAATTATGAGGAAAATACTTAATATTGAAGTAGTACATTACTTCTTATTTAATTAGAATAATGATTTATTTTTAAATATCAAATTACTTAATAAAATATTAATATTTAAGTATGACATTATTTCTTATTTAATTAAAATTTACCATAAAAATAAAAGTAGCAATCAAATGTTATAAATAAAATTTTAACAGGAAGGAAGATAATAACTAGAGTTACACAATATACTTTGTTCCCTAGTTTACCCTTACTTGTTTCATAAATTACGCACAACATTAATTAGGAATTAACGGCCGGTACACATATTGCAAATAAAGTCAAAGTACAGGTACACAAAGTGTTAATTGAAAAGTACGGTACACAAACTGTTAGATGCTGTAAAGTGCAGGTACACATTATGCAAATTACTCTTATTAAAAAGATACATAATTCAGAGTGGTATGGTTACATCAACAAACTACACTATGTTACAAGAGTACATGCCTCGTATACAGGAATTCACAAATATGATACATAAAAATAAAAAATGCAAATGTATGACGACTTAGGTGCACATCATCATTTACTCTGTTTCTGCAATTTTCTTCTTCAATGATTCAATATCTGTGGCTAGTTCCTTTCTACTTGACTAAGAGGAAGAATGCGTTAAACGTCAAATTAGAAGAGAAAGGAATTTTGGTAAAAAATTGTAGGATTATAACTAAGCATTTTTCAATTTTATGTTGTAAATAAAAAATCAAAGTTTGTTTTGTATGTAAATGGACAACAGTAGAAAATAAAAAAAAAATCCAACAAGAACACCAACAATTGTTGACGCGGAAAACCCAAAAGATTGGAAAAATCGCGGGAGGGGATTGAACCCTACCAACCAAGCACTAAACCATAATATTTGAGTACAGAGCAAGCCTAAGAACACATAATAAAAGTACAAAGTGAGTTTAGTCTCTAGCAGACTGCAGTTAGCTAGTGAAAAGTGTGAATTGTGTATCTTTTGAATTTTGCAGTAGTTATTGATATTCCCACGTTCCTTACTATTCTCCAGCGCTCTCCCATGTATTTCGCTCCAGAAACACTAAGTGGTCTACGTAGATATGCTTCTCCAACTGTGTATGACTTATTCTTCCTTCTTTTTCGGCCAGTTGGCCGGGTCAACCAACTTCTCAGCATTTTGCACTGTCTACTGCAGAACCTAACACTTGAAACTCCTATTTTTAAGACGCCTTTGACTTGGTGAATTGTGAACTGAGTCTTGGTGGCTCACATATACACATCCTTACTGTCATGTGTAAGTCACCTCCAGTCTTCACTATAGCTCATGTAACATGCGCAATCGTTAGTACAATTCATAGCTTTCAATACATTTCACAGTCGTCAGTGTAAATAACAATTTAGTAAAAATCCACCACCAACATAGATCTATCGTGCTCTGGAAATATAGCTAAAGAATGATATCCTCAACGTCACATTTTCTAACAGGTATAATTTCATACACATCCAAACTAAACGCAAGGTTAAAACTAAACTTATAGAGGAAACTATCTGAAATCTATGTTCTAGCTACCAAGTTGTGTATTTTGTTTGTTTTCCTATACGGGAAAGACATTAGAAGAAAGAAAACAGAAAGATAAGAAATATTATAATGTATAATTTTTTGATAGTTTGCATTAATATGCATCTGATGAGGCCCCATACATATTACATCAGAATTCTTTACTACGTACTGCTTGTAAAATCAATTGACAATTGTATCCTGTAGCCAACTCACTGAGGAGAAAATTAAGGAGTTTTAATTCATTAATCCATTTATATATCCATCACTTTAAAAATTAATTAATAAACTATAAGAAGTCATTGTTACCTTGATACCTCGTAAAAGACTGAAAAATGGGAGAAAACATGCCAACTTTTTTTTAAGCAGTTGGGAAAGTTAAAATGTAAAAATAGCTATTTTTTATTTTTTATTAATTTGAAAGTGTAGAATAGTCATATTTGATGATTAGTGGAAGGCTCTTAAGCTCAAAAGAGATCATATAAATAAATACCAATGCGGATATCAACATTGACTTACTTCATGTAAGTGCTAAACGATATTAGTCATATCTAATTAAGGCAGTGTAAGAGCTAAATGACATTAGTTATGTCGTCAATGCGTTGTCCATATAGAAATAATCTAAGTAGATTTAAAGTCAGAAGTTTTAAACTAGTGGAGCCAGGTCAATAAGTTTATGGGGTCTTAAAAATAAAAAATAATCTAAGTAGAGTTAAAGCCAGAAGTTTTAAACAATATCTACTATAACAAAAAAAAGTGTTGCTGATGTGGCTTGAACTAATAACAGTTAGATGAAAAGTGTTCAATTTTCCACTGAGCTACTTACAACAATATGTAATGGTTATGTATATTACCTAAAATAAAAAGAAGATAAAATACACTTAAAGGAAATACAAAAAAAACTGTATTGGTGTGTCATATCCCTGGCCCTGAGTATGGAAAAGTATATATCTTCATACCGCTAGTTATGCACTAGTTAAACACTTGTACGACAGTACTACTACACTAGTTATTCATACAATTCTTGTGGGGTCAATTAGGGTTCCCAATGAGGAGGGTATGTGGTGGGGAGTCAATATCCCATATTCGGCCCGTAAATTTTTTTGCCCCATACACGCTCCATGCCCCATCAGGGATTTTTAGTTCATCCTCATTCCCGCCCGGAGGGGATTTTGTCTTGCCCCGCCCCGCCCAGTTTTCCCCGTTTCATTTTATTAATATATATTTTTAATATTTAATTTTTTTTATATAAACACTATATAAAATATTTAAATAAATAACTAATTAAACATATAATATTTTTATATGCATAGAAGTTTGTGTATTTGGTGTACAAAAATAATATATTAATTAATAAAATATATATTCTTACATATTTTAATATTTAATATATATATATATATATATATATATATATATTATATCGGGATGGAGATTCCCCACGGGGATTATATAAATCTCATACCCGCCCCATATTCCCACGAGGCAAAATTATAGTTCATCATCCCCGCCTCATTCCCCATATTAACGGGGCGGAGTTACCCTATTTGGGGCTGATTAGTGACACATCACTTGTTTGCCCCGCTCCACTAAGAAGCCTAGGGTTAATTGACCCCACGTGCCCTGCCTGGCTCCGCCCGTGTCTACTATATACTTCATGATTGCCGCTGTTAATATTCTGTAGTTTACCTTGAAGAGAAGTATCGATAGACAAACCATTCAGGCATCATGCAATTCCTTTCGTTTGGTTCAGCAAAACGAAGAGGATAAATCTTGCTACTAATTCTATATTTATAATAATAATCATTGATAAAAGAATTAGCATCCGACCTAGAATCCGAATCTACCTTAAACCCCTCATAATTCTTATTAACTTCCTCTTCATTTTTACACACATTATTTCCACTATTTTTATTAGAATCCCTCAAATCATTAACAACCCTAAATTGACGTCTCTCAGGATAAGGGCCAAAACTCATGTCAAATAAGTCCTTGATATCATAGACACTAGAAAGAACAAGACACAAAAAATTCTAAATGAATAAAAAAGCAAATAAATGAAAACGAGAAGAAATGAAAGAATTCGTACTTGTAATACATGATTTTCGGGAAAGATAACGAGCTCGAGAAGTTAATCCACCAACTGACCTTCGAATACAAGAAACAGCTCTAACATTAGTTAAAAAGCAACAACGAGGCCACAGAGTGGTTCGATTGTTCAAGAGAAGAACTTTTGAGTCTTTAAAAAGTTCTTTTTACGAATAAAATATACGTGAAAATGATAATATAATATATAAGAACACAAAGGATCACACGAATATTAATAAAGTAAAACGAGAATATCAAGGTAAGAAATAAATTTACACGCATATCGATACAGAAAATTACCTCAGTTGGATATCAACACCACACCTACACGAAACGTATTGCTGCAAACGTCTCATAGTCCAATCAGCATAATTAATGAAACAACAAGAAAGATAACATGATATAAAGTTTGTTTTGAACCATAAAGGGCTCATACCAAACTTTGGGGGACTATTGATGGGCCCCATAATATGAAAATAAGGCAAACAAGCTTATTAAGCTCATAAAATAGAAGAATAAACATATTCAAAAGGTTCACATAATAATAAAAAGCCCACTAAAGGACATAAATTATATTCAAAATAAAGATAAAACTTAAAACTAGTAAAAAGATCTTATCCCACATCAAAAAGGAAAATAAAAGATCATAATCCACACCCATAACTAGATAAAATAAATAAAGAAAAAGGAAAACGATAATTTTTCATATATATATATATATATATTTCTGTCATTGATCGATTTCTCATTCTTGCATTGGAATGGTCTTGGTGAAACATCACCCCGGTCCTTTAGTGATGTTTGTTTAAGTGCGTAAGAAAAAGGAAAGAAGTAAGGATCAGTGATCTATTCTTGTGGTGGGTCGTTCCTCCAGTCCAGCAAGGTACGAACCCATCAAAATGGCTATGAGAAAATTCACTTTAGTAATAAAAAGGAGTTTGAAGTACTGATTGATTTTATTAGAAAGTTCACGAAACTATCCAAAAAGGGGATGAAATGAGTTTTCAGAGGCTAAGGGAACTAATTGATATGATGGCAGAAAATGATGTGGAGTATAGGTCTACATTCTCTGATTCTTTTGGAATGCTAGTTTCATATTATCTTGCAGAAGACACAAATAACATGCATATTCTCTCAATTCTACTCCAATATGATTTCTTTGCTAATACCTATCATATGGATGACTTTACTAAGCTTGTCGTGAAAGAAACAAATGGTTCTTCTGCACTAGGTTTACTGGGAGCTAGTGCCCCTACTCACAAGATAAGTAAATTTTTTATGAATGATCTTATATTAATGAATAGTTTAAGTTTTTTTTATGAATGATCTTATATTAATGAATAGTTTCTCATATTGTTCGTTAGTTAATTAGATGTTGAATTAATAATGGTTAAATAAATAATTTATCTCAATCTAAATTCTCAAGTTACAAGGACCATGCCAATGTCAATGCTAAGGGAGTAGGGGGATGTCTCAACATTTGGATTAATTGCCCCTGCAGAAACAGGTAATTAGGACTACATAATTTTTAATAATTCCTGGTCAAAGTGTTTGTATTGCAGTTATTTAAATATATATCCCAATTTATATTTCTATATGTATATAATTTGATACAATTATTTTTCAACAGATCCACATGTCACTACAAGAAATCAGGACATAACCTACCACAAAATCAATCGGATATGATCAAATTCCGTCGGATATATGCAGTATTATCGACTGAAGAAATACTTTGGTCGGTTATAGTCTTTGGCCAAATATATCTCTATAATCAACCGAATCACGATGTTGGTTATATTCCACATGGACGTGATTATGGCCCCACGAAGTCATATCTCAGTGCTATGTGTTAGACTATAACCGATCGACTTTCAGAAATCGTCGATTTTAAGTCAGGCTTACGTGGACAGCCATTTACACGTGTTGAATTTCTGAAGCATGCTTATAACCGACCGTTGATGCTTATTTAATCGGTTATAAGTAGTTGGATATAATTTTATATAATAACTTTATTCTTATGCCTTATTTTTTACAGTCATTCCGTCTGTTATAATTTGATTTCTGAAAAATGCAATAAGCTTTCGGTCAGTTATAGTTATGCATTCAGTCGATTTTAGTCAATTTCTAGAGGGGTTGGGGGGGGGGGGAAGAGAGTAACAATTGCTTGCTTTTGCATAAAATCAAATTTGTACCAAACAAACTCTATCAATCAAACCTGTAATAAACCAAATCGAAACGACAAACATAACATAATCTGAACCAAAAAAACAAACGTACTCGAACCTAAATAAACAACAAACAATAGACATACTTCAAAATTAAATCTGCATCCAAACATTAACATATATAAACCAAGTACACTAATTTTTAAATAAAATAAAACCAGCTAAAACCGGTCAAAGCCGGTTTCCGATATCCCATACATAACATACATTAATTAGTAATTCATAAAGTTCAATTGACATAACATAAGATCTAAAAAAACTAAACATCATCACCACCATTTCTATCTCTATCGTCGTAGTCGCCATCGCTCTCGTCGTCAGCGACGTCAGACTCGTTCGGATAATAAAATTTAATTTATTATAAAATTAAAAAAATTTAAATAATAAAATAGCGAAACATATATAAAAAAGTAAAGAAATATAAAATTATGAATTTATAATTATCATTACTTGAATTGTTAGGCCACCTATAACCTAACATTGTGATCAATAACCTTAATGGGTTATCAAAACCCACAAACTACTAAAATATAATATAAGAAAATAATAGATATTACCCAATCAAACTAATAAAAGGTCTAAAACCACCACCCTCTCTACTACTTTACTTTCACTTGTATTTTTACCTTTTTGACTATTGTTGTGTGAATTTACAAAACCAACCATAATCAAATCCCTATTTGCAACTCCGGGCGATTCATCTTAATTCTCATGTACTTTCTATCTCTATCTTTTTAATTTATTAAATTTGACTGGAGTCCAGAGACTCGTCAGTTCCTCTCTCAGTGCTTCGTGGACGCTCTCTCTCTACTCGCTGAAACTCGCCGCCGTGCGGAAGCCAGGCTCTCAGATGCAGCAAATTTGTCGGGCTATGCTTCGTCCTTGCTCTGATTGGCAGCGGGGCCTAGTGTTGATGTAAGCTATCCGATAATTTACGTCGATCAACTTTAAAAATTTGTTTACAATATTCAATCCTCTACTGAATGCTGAGATGGAGGAGATTAAGGGTATAATTCTGTCTATTATCTTTTCTTCATCAAAGCAGATTGGATCTCAACTTGTTGTGGCGATTTTAGCGATCGAGACCCCTGATTTCCCGAGGCTTGACCTGCTTTACTTCATGAACTCATAGTTAAGCTTGATAATGCTAGTAGAATGTCTGATTATGTAGTGGTTAATCATGCTTTATCTACTGTGAGTAATTTAATTGTGGAATTTCTTCTTTCACCCGTAAAAATGCATGTAAAGTACTTTAGGGTCAATTTTGAGGTGCCCCTATGACAGATTGTTGAACGAAATGCTACACCGATTGATGAAGTGAGTGGACAACATGAAATCCTTAGGCTACTTTTTGCCTCGCAGAGGTTGTATTGTGAAATAATTTTTTTTTTATCTATATTAAATGTCTAAGAGTGCCTTTGGACACATTACATAAACTGAAACTCCATTTTAGCAACTATTTGACAGTGAGGCATCATTCCATGGGTCCTGAAGAGGAGCATATTGATATGAAGGATCTTGATATGGCGGATTCTGATATGGAGGAGGATCGTGATGAGAATCTTGATATGAAGGAGGATCGTGATGAGAATCTTGATGTGGAGGGTTTCGGTTGGCGTTGTATTGATTATTTTCCTCATATTTATTTTGGTGTGCTGAATCATGTTACTCCTTCTATGTCGTTATAACATATTCACATTTTTTTCTTGAAAACCAAGGATTTCTAGTTATAGAGTAGAGTATTTAACCGAGCTAAAATCATTTAAATCTGCATGTTTCTTTATATGTAGCTTCCATAAATTTTGTTTTCTAGTATTTCGAACTTTTCGATTGTTCCATTTATCTTTATCGCGTTCAGCATCCAAGAGGGTGGCTTTTTTTCACTAGGCTTATTTAATTTCTGACTCATATAGTTTAGTACATTTCATAAATAAAATCTCTTACATTTTGTGTACATCCCAACACCCTTTATTCAGCACGTATACGCCTAGACCTTTTGTCCTTAAAAACCTAATGGAAATCTTGATGGAGAGTGGATGAAGAGTATACACGTATGTAAAACGTATACTTGACTGGTCATACGGTTCGCATTAAAGACGAAGAATGGGGCCTGTCATAATCAAGCAAATAAAAAAAGAATACTCTGATAGAAAAAAAGAAGGACCGGTGGTGGGCATTTGGAAAAGTCACAATCGACTTATTGGGAAAAAAAGAGGAGGATCCCTTCAACAATTTATCACGATAAGTCGAACTATTGCTTGATTCACTGTGCTAGCTAAATCTTCGACGCCTAATTATATGGGCCCTATTTACATTTCCCAATTCCCAATACCAAACAAACAAACAATCAAATTCAGCTGAATTAATGCATCTTTGTATATTCATTAAAATTTAAATTAATATCTATGTTATTTTTTATATTTAATATTTTATATGATATATAAGATGTTTTAATTATATAGTGAAGATATATTGTTTTATACCTTATTTTTAATTTTTTAAATAAAATTATATTTTTATTTAAAAAATAATATTCAAAAAGTATATACACATTGCAGAAGCAAATAAATTCCCAATGGAACCTTTGCCAACAGAAGAGCAAGTTAACCGAGTAGCAGACCAGACAGCGGGCAAGTTCTAGACACTCTATGTTGATGGGTTAGTTGCAAACGAAAAATATGGAGCAGGTATGATTCTTACCAGCCCGAGTGGATTCAAAGTTTGCCAAGCAGTATGGTTTACCTATAAAGTAATACACAATGAGGCAGAATATGAGGCCATTATAGCAGGAATGAACTTGGCTAAAACTATTCAGGTAGCTCATCTTAAAGCCTACTCAGATTCTAAGTTAATTATCAAACGTTATTCGGGGGAGTATGAACAGAAAAATGACAAGCTGAAAGCATACATCACAGAGGTCAAGCGTCTGGCCGGACGATTTGAAAGTTTTGAGTTGACAAGAGTTGACAAGGTAGAAAATCAGAGAGCATACTCACTCTCCCATATAGCTAGCCAGAAATTGGAAATCTTGAAAGGAAATATTTGTCACCATGCACAATTGTCCATCAGTTGAGGGAAAACATGTTATGCCCATTTCCCGCTAAGCTAACTGGATAAGCCCTATTATCACCTACTTAGAAAATGGTATTTTGCCCGTCAATGAGCTGGAAGCAAAAAGAGTGAGGTACAAGGCAACCAACTATATGATGGTTAATGGTTTATTATACAGGAAATCAATTTCTCAGATGTTGTTAAGATGTTTGACACCATAAGAATCTCAACAAGTTATGGAGGAAGTTCACGAAGGACTATGTGCCGATCATCTGGCCGGTAAAGCACTAGCATACAAAATTCTTCGTCAGGGGTACTTTCTATTGACTATCCGAGCTGATTGTCAGGAATATGCAAAGCGTTGTCACAGTGTCAGATTTACTCAAATGTACCAAGCAGACCATCAACCGAGTTGATGCCCATCCTTAGCCCTGTCCTATTTGCTATGTAGGGCGTAGACATTGTGGGTAAGCTTCCGCGTTTGAAAGGTAATGCTATGTATTGTATTGTAGCAGTTGATTATATGACTAAGTGGGCGAAATCTCGACCGTTATCTAGCATTATTGAAGCCCGATTTGAAAAGTTTGTACTGATATGTCTTGAGGTTTGGATTCCCAAAAATTATCATCTCAGATAACGGAACCCAGTTTACCAATCGAAAGTTTGGCCAGTTCTTAAATAGTTGGGGGATAACTCATCAGACAACTTCAGTCAACTATCCTAAGGGGAATGGACAAGTGGAAAGCACAAACAAATCATTGTTCAGGGGAATTGAGAAATGACTGTTTGATGCCAAGGGGCTTTGGGCAGATGAGCTCTACATAGTCTTATGGGCTTACCGAGAAACTACTCGGACGACTATAGGGGAAACACCTTTCCACCTAGCATATGGAACTGAAACATTGATCTTAATTTAAGTAGGTGTCCCATCATACAGGAACACCTGCTTTAAGTTGGATGCAAACGATGAAGGTCTAAGGGTTGACAAAGATTTACTAGAAGAACTAAGGGATGAAGCAGTAGCTCGGATGGCCGGATACCAGCAGAGGGTAGCTCAATATTATGACGCCGATATTAGAAAGCGTTCATTCAGAGTGAGTGATTTGGTTTTAAAAGAAGTTCTAGTCCCGGATAAAAGAGGAAAACTTATGCTTAACTGGGAACTTACAAAATCTCAGCCATACCACTAATTGGAACATGCAAATAGGAAATCCTAGACGGTCAGCCACTTAAAAATACTTAGAACGTAGCTCACCTCCACAAGTATTAACAGTGAAGTAGTTATTTATTACAGTTATTTCAATTCTAAATAAAAGAACAGACTAGCTATGCTCCAGTTTAGCCGATCGAATCAATGGCCGAGCTAGATAAAAGAAGCTAGTAATGTTACTTTCCCAATTTCATGTTATGTAAGTCAACTAGTCATCCGGCCGACCACCCTCACAAAGGATGCTCGGATGACTGGAGGCTAAGATGTTACTTTTTAGTGATTTGATTCTCAGGATTCTGTGGAACACTTATTAATAAAATTTCAAGTATTCTTCATTCAAATTATTTGTTATAACTGTTACTAAATGAATCTGATATCATCAAGAGCTAAAGAAAACGTCAATATTGGCACAATTTACAGCTAATAAATGATATGAATTTCTTTACGATCAGAGTGGTCGATCGCCCGAGCAATCAATACCCAGAGCACCGACTGAATGAGGACACTCGTGGCGATGATTGTGCCCTTTCATAGCTCATGAAAGAGTAACACCAATATAGTCATTGACATGAACTTAGATAAATCTAGTAAACTAGCTAGTCTTTACGTCGGACAAAATAAGTTATAAAAAAGTTGATACAAAAGTTACAACATCAGCTCGAACAAAGCTAATCCAAGCTTCAACTCGGATATAGTCAATCCAACTGTTGAATTAAACAAGTTACTTATTTAAGTTAAACTTTATAACTGGACTAACCGGACAAGCTACTGATTGTTCGATCAGCCATGGTTCAATACAAGTAAGACAAATTACTCATCTATTTTAAGATAAACCAATCATCTGTCCATTCATGATGTACCTATTATTTTATTCCACAGTTCAGTCACTTGGGATTCTCGATTATTCCATTTCCTGATGTTAGCAATATAAAGCGGGAAAATATGATCATTTTCTTCTCGGGACCTTTTACTTTTTTTCATCATGTGGGAGTTAGAATTAATTCCGGTTTATCTACTTTTATCCATGTGGGGGGGACTAATAACTAAATTTGATTCGTTGGAATTCATAGTGTAACTAACTTTTGCTGCTGCAGAGTAAACCAATTTCAAAATAGGATAACATGCTCGATGCATTCCCGAGTAAAATATTAAACGTGACCGATCAAGTGTACTTAAGATAACAAAAATATGTCTACAAATACTCTGGGCATATCCAGGAACTAGTTCTTATTTCTTCTTACGATCAGGAGTATCGGGTTCGGATGCCTCGCTCTTCTCCTTGGGCTCTTCATTGTCATCTCAATTTTCAACTATTTCCAACACATCCCTATTGGGGTTGACTAGATAATCCTTATAAGGAAGCTTGTTATTCCTTATCTTCCTATGGATATTTACCATACCCCAATTATAATAGTCAAGTTCGACATTGTTTACCCATCTTTTTTTTAATTTGTTTTCTTGTCCCGATGACCTACCCGCCTCTCTAATCGGTTATGCCATCATTAATGGTCTGAGCATTGCTTCTCGGCCTTTTCTGCTCGGTTAGCCGCTTCTCTCTCTCTCTCTCTCTCTCTCTCTCTCTCTCTCTCTCTCTCTCTCTCTCTCTCTC
>JAUEJK010260890.1:0-10083 GCA_032274865.1 Eryngium alpinum
GTTTTTATATTATTTATATACAAATATTTATGTATTTTTCTTCTCTTTTTTTCTTCGAGACTTTTCTTATTCTACTCATATCCCTGTTTAAGAACAATATAAAATTAGTTCAATATTTAAGAGACCACTCTGAGTATTAGAAAATTTTGAATTGGCCCACCCCCTAAGGCCATTGTCTCGCTTCGCCCTTGAACGGTACAGAGGGAGTCTTATATTATTAGTATCTTAAAGATTAAGGATTAGTTCCAAGACAAAAGTGAACTTTCAAATTCCAACAGTTTTCAATATAAGCATAATATACAAATAGTACACAATTATTCAATATTGGCACTTACTGGTTTATGCTTTCCGGTGAGTATTTGTTCAAACTTTATCGCCGTAGGTCCTCCTCAATTTAAGTTAGGGTTTATTTTACTGATAATATTTTTAATACGCCTGTTATTTATTTATATAGTCGGTTCTCTTTTACCAAAAAAATCCTAATTGAACTCAAATTTTATAACACTAATATTTTATTCACTTTTTAATATATTTTTCATTAATATTGTTATTAATTAAATTATTTTTTTCCAGATTATATTAATTATTATATATTTTTTTTACTTGTATTATTTAAGAAATTTAAATTATTATTTTAGTGGGTATTACAAGTTTGGAAAAAAGTTACAAAATATTTTACACTCCCAAGAAGTTATACCCTGGAAAGTTAATAGTAAAACTAGAGCAACTACCACTACATATAACACCAACAATTTAGAAAAAATTAAAAAATATCTTGCTACCACTACACCTAACACCAACAATTTAGGGAAAAAAAATAAAAAGTATCTTGCAATCCCCAGGAGTTGAACCCTAGAAAATTGATTGCAAAATTAGAATAACTACCATTACATTTAACACCAATATTTAACCCATTAACTACATTTTTAATGTAAGCAAAACTAGAGTAACTACCACAACACTTAACATCAATATTTAATCAATTAATTACATTTTAAATATAATTCAGATTTGATAGTTAACTAATTAAGAGTTATAAGATTTATACTGCCAGGTCCATGGCCAGGACTGCAATGCAAAGCCAAGGCCAAGAACAGATATCTTAGCCAACAAAGGTCGCCTTTAACTTTCCACCAGCCTCTTCCTTTTAAAATTCAGCCCTTGTAGTATAACTACTTAGAGCAACCAATATTTAGTCATATAGCTATATTATAGAATTAAATTTAAAAAACACAACTCCAATGCATAGCTATACTTGAATGGAAAATAGAACAAATGGATAGTTGGTTATAAATATAGGACCGAATATAGTTATAGCTATAATATATATATATATATATAAACATACGTGAGTGTGTGGAGTAGGACAGCGGAAGGGGTTCGTTCAAAGCCAATGCTAAGAACCGGATTGTTGCTCTAGCAATAAACCGAAAGCTTCAAAAGCTAATAAAAACACACTCTCACACAAGTGAAGAGAAAATATATATATTAATACTCGAATTCAGGATGATCTAAAGTGAATACAATGAGCCCTTTATATAGGCTAGAAAAACTACATCTATGGTAACTAGAAAGAAGGAAATAATGTAGCCACCAAGAAATTAACCTAGAGTAGCCACCAAGAAAAGAAAAAAAGGAAATAATTCAAAAGGAAATAAATCCTATCTAATTACCTTGGAGTAGGGACCAAGAAAGAAAATTCTAAAAAAATAAAAAATTAAATATTTTTTCTTTTTCTGTGCTACGCCATTCTCCCCCACCTCAAAAAGACTCGTCCACGAGTTCGTTTTTAGATATAACGGCGAATCAGGTGAGTGATAACCAATTAAATCTGCAACATTAAATCTTCGTGGGATGACTACTTCCTGAAGAATATCAACTACATATGTATTATTTAACTGTTTCAAAATTTTACACGGCCCAACCTTCTTTACCTTCTTTTTCTTAAAGGTGTTGTACGTGCTGAAGAGAAATCTTTCTTTCCTTAAGTGTACCATTACCAAAGCATCTTCGTCGAACGTCGTTATTCGACATTATTGATCTTCATACCATTTATTCTTAACATGAGAAACTTACAAGTTTGGTTTTACCTCAGCTTGAATTACTTCAATCTTTTTCACTGGAATTTCTTCTTGAACATCTTCTGGCTTAATTAAAAGTTCTTCATCATCTGAGCTTTTAAGTTGAACTTCATCTTGCTCTATGATAGTGATAAATTTGTGAGCTCTGCACTGATTAGATGTGTGTCTTGTGTGATATTCATAGCAATCGTCATCAAAATTCTTTATAGATGGATTGGTGGTTGTTGGTTTCTTCATTACCTGAAAGGGTTTGCTTGTCGGCACATGATCGTTCTTTACCTCTGTAGTACTTTGCCCAACTTTAAGAGAATTACCTTCACGTTCATTAACTACTTTAAATATTTGATTTTGCTTATGGACTGTTTCTTCAGTAGGACTTGTGTCGTTTTCACTCCTTGAAAAATTATCTCGTACTTGTAGCATTGGAGTTACATTATAGGCCTTTTCTTCTCTGTTAAGGTCTCCAATATGATGTTCCTTGGGTGGCGGATGATGAAGAGTGCGTACTTCACCTCCAACAACTCGTTGTAGATCTGTCCGTTCCCTTGATTGAATTCTTAATTTACGGAGAACCTTAAGAATTTGATCATTACGGTGTAGCATCTGTTGTTGCATAGCCTGAAATTGTTGAACAAAACTGATAATTTGATATTCCATTAGTCACCACGCAGGATATTGCCTAGCTCTTGATGCCAAATGGAGTAGGACAGCGGAAGGGATTCGTTCAAAGCCAACGCTAAGAACCGGATTGTTGCTCTAGCAATAAACCGAAAGCTTCAAAAGCTAATTAAAACACACTCTCACACAAGTGAAGAGAAAATATATATATATTAATACTCGAATTCAGGATGATCTAAAGTGAATACAATGAGCTCTTTATATAGGCTAGAAAAACTATATCTATGGTAACTAGAAAGAAGGTAATAATGTAGCCACAAAGAAAAGAATAAAATGAAATAATTCAAAAGGAAATAAATCCTATCTAATTATCTTGGAATAAGGACCAAGAAAGAAGATTCTAGAAAAATAAAAACTAATTAATATTTTGTGTTGCGTCACTCTAGCTCGAGATCTTAGCTATGAACTTGTAAGTTATAATAATCTTTTCCATTAGTACATACATCATCTCTCAAAGTCGAAAAAATAACAAACTGATTATTGTCCACTATAGCTTCCACCAACATCTTACCCTCTTAAGATAGTTAAATTGTCTTATTTTAATCTATTTGACGTTTTCATACAAGACATAATCTAGTTATTATAAACTAATAGAATCTTCCCAGTCAGATCAAGTACAGTCAATACCATTTTGTGTTAAGAGTCTAGTGTTTCCATATTGTACCAGTAACACTGAAAAATATACACTTAAAAATATACAAAATAGTGCTTTTAAAAAAGGAACGGTTTTTAAATTGCTAAATGTATCCAATGCCAGATTTATCCCATAGTTTTAAAATGTGCCTCGAAGTGCATGACCAGTTTAAAGCATAAGTGTAACACGCAAATGCGAACTGTGCTTTTTAAAATAAAACAAATTTAATATTAAATATATGAATGTATGTATGTATGTATTGTGTGTTTGTTTATTCAATGAACATATAGCCTGTTTGTTTTACATTAAAAGTCACTTTTAGGTCCGTCTTATAAAAAGTTACTTTTATACTACGTTTAGTGTAAAAGGTCATTTGCTTAGAAGTGAGTAAGTTGCTTTTTACAAATAGGATATTAGTTTTTATTATAAGTAGCTTAATTTAATGACTTAAGTCCGTCTCCATCTGGCATAATATAAGACTTTTCCGGCAATGATGATTCCATAACTCAAATTAATTCGTGGATTGGATCTCACTTCAATGAGCGCTCTTTTGCACTTGAACTATAATATTTACTTATGGGGGTGTTTGGCCACCGGTTCTTTAAAATTATAAATGGCTAGGTTTCAAAAAAAAGTACCTGGTATGGTATTTTTTTTTAAGTACTTAAATATAAAAAGCACTTATAATCGTTTTACCCAAAAAAGGCCTATATTAAGTGACTTATTAGCTATCTTTCTCCAAAGTACCTATTTCTAACAATCAACTTCAATTAATTTTCAAGTTTTAAACTGAAAAATTAACTTTCAATAATAAGTCACTTAATTTCAACTAAACCAAACGCCATCTAAGTAACCACATTATGATAAAATTTAAAACAATATTACATATCTTGAATAAAAAAATTATAATACGCAATACCAGAATTTTGCAAATGTTAAATTTAGGCACGAACGCATGGAACTAGGGATGGTTGTTACTTTTTGAAGGCTCACATGCAGAAACTTTAAAATAACAACTATTTTAACCTAGTATATAATTTTATTAAACAACTGTAAATCAATACAAATCAACATTTCAATCTGCTAAATTAAGATAAAATTAAATAGTCTATTTAAAAGAATCACTTATGATTTATTTAGGTTAAGAGTTTTAACACTCACTCCGACTTTATACGAGCGAAACAATTACTGTAATACATACATTATAAGTTTTACTAAATATAATTATTAACTTTGAATGAGCTAAATAGTTATATATCTAATTAATATTAGATTAATTATTTTATTATTATAGTCCATTTATTTAATAGTTTATAGTAGAAACATTTATAATAAGTTATATATTTGATTATTATAACCAAGATACAAACGCCGATTGGCCTGAGTGCAGAGATGATAGGCGGTCCACTTCAGGATATTGTATATTTGTAGTGGGTAACTAACTAATTTCTTTTAGAAGTAAAAACTATTTAAGTCCGGAATCACTTGGATTATTTACAAACAAATCCTACAATGTTCCACTATGATATTGCTTATGATCTAATCGAACATGATCGGACCAAACACACAAATTAAGAGATAATTTTTCAAGGAGAACATCTATTATGGTGCCATAGTTAACCAAGTCGTGAAATCTGATGATCAACAAGTTGATTCTCACAAAAGGGCTAAATAAAAAGCAGCTCTACTTTGTTGTGTGCAAGTTGTACATAGAAGACATAGACCAACTTGAAGAGGAGTATTAAGCATACAACCTAGATTTACTATTAACATGCAATGAGACTTCAGCCTCTATAATAAAATGGATTACATCTATTATTATAATGTTATTTCTCTCGAATTCTATTTCTCCCTTTCCTATAAATACCTTGTATTTGATCCTTGATAATGTTACATTACGGATATGGTGAAAACTAATAGTAAATGGAACTTAGGTCAGAACCCCTTACCTTTGATATTGCTGGATGCATGGTTCCCCGATAAGATGCTGCAAGTCCAAGCATTAGTCCAACCGTTGTGCTTTCATGCTCCTAAATTGGAAAACATCAGCACGGGAAATGTGTACATATTAACAAAAGATACTTTGGAAGCTCTCCTCCTCTAGAGAAAGAACTAAAAAAAAGAACCTTATAAGATGTCAGCAACATTGATAAGTAACAATGATTTCAGAGGTATCTCTTATGTGAATCACATCCCCAATTTTGTGCATGCATTCGTAAACAGACGGATATTGTAATCTAACCTAAAAATTGCTAGTTCCCAATTTATTAATAACATACAACCACACATATAAATGCTAAGGAATAAACTTATATCTAACAAGACAAACTTTAAAATATATGATAAGCAGTAGTACGTAGATATATATAAAATTAATTAAAAGTGCCATGAAGGTTGCGTTACCACCTTTTTCTTTCTTTTCATGTTATCTATCTTTTTCATTGTAATATGCGGTTGTGGTGTATAAAAGTTACAAAGCTGTTACTTTACTTTGTGGAATGAACAAACTTAATTGTCGACCAACGATGCTTCCCCCAGATAGGAAGTTAAACTAATGGGAAATACACTATTGAAAACATGGTGATATGATGTAGACTAAAGTTAACAGTGTTCATGGCGGAATGCAGCTATGTCCATGTAGAGAGTAGTAGAGCACTGGCGCTATGGATGTATGCGCTTTAGAAACCACTGTCCATTCTTTCACACTAACATAAACAATTGATGCCGAAGTCTTATTATGAATAGTAAACTACGTATTTTGTGTTTTGTGAAATTCGGAGAAGGTCGCTATCTTTGCAACCGGTTGATATTGAGAAGCTTATTATTAGTGACCATCAAAATACATGTCATGCATTATGTTATAATTCTTGTCAACTGTACAAGTTATGAGAGATTAATTTCTACATGTGGTGGCAATTTATATTAATTTACCAAAAATGCCATGTGACAAACTTGAGTGACGCTTTGAATAGATTTCTAAACATAAAAAGTAAAGGGAAAATAAAAAAGACAATTGGCAAAATGATAAGTAACAACATAGTAGCTTTAACACTAGTTGCTTAAATTGTAATGAACAGTAAAACTAGAGATGTCAACAAATATAACACATCTGCTAGTTTTTCCGTTATGGAAATCTTCATATCATATAAAACTTCATAACCGCAATTTTGTTACAACCATCTTTGTTCCCCTGACAATAAAGGGTGCGTTTTATAGAATATAACCTCAAAAAGATACTTGTTCCATCGTCACTCTGTAAATGATATAGATAATTTATCAAGTTATATAAACAATGAAAGTCGAACACTCAATAGTGCAACAGATTGGAAGGAATACAATTCTATTAATAATATTGTTACTTGAAAAATCAAATGGTTTGTATGTTACATAAAGTTTTGATTTACTAGAAAGTAGATAATGGTATAAGATTGGACATGCAATACCGAAACAATGAAAAGAGAATAATACCCAAATTTCATGTCACAAATTAGAACTCTATAAGTAATTAGGGAGGAAAATCAGGGTCGTCTTAAATTTAAATCTATGCCAAAGATGGTTAAGAGAGAGGTATAACTTTCATATGAAATGGCACCAGAAACTAACATTGATTTAGGACAAGTGTTTACCATCCAGTAACCTGATATTCTTAAACTTTAAAGTTCCTTTAGTTATTGGAAAGGAAATCAAGTAGAGAAGCGAAATCAAACACCTGTGAATAATACTGGTATATGTCAGTTATAGTCAAAACTCTCAGATGTCCATGTAGACCCAGTGCAAGAAGAAGCCCTGCATGGATAACATTTGCCTCATCCGGTTTGTTATACATGATCCATGTTCTTGACATCTTCCCCTGAAAATAAATATATATTGCATTATGTACAACCTAGGATTACAAAGACCTAGGAATATCATCAATTGTAAAACAATTACTACAACACTGTACATACGCAATCACATAGAAAGGTTCTAGGTACTATATCGAAAGTTTATTTGCTAGCTCAATTGATCATATATAGGGTTTGGGACCTACTGCAACCGAGAGTATATTTGGGGTCAATTGAATAGGAAGTTTTGCATAAACATATAGTGAACAACAAACAAAGTACTTCAATTAACACCCAAAACATATGTATATAACAATGTCATATTCCAATAGAAACAACACCATTTATAATAGAGAGATATCACAACAAACTTTGTCAACCTGTAGAGAGGCCAGTCTTAGTCCAGAGGCAACAGCATTATGAAACTCAGGCCAAGATTTCAGTTCCTGAATGTTCCTGATATTTGGATCTAGATTAACCTGCCATACTTAAAAGAAAAAGTTAGATGAAATAATTACAAAAATAAAACTGCAAGTTATCTATATCAAATAACAATGTCTCATACCGCTTTTTAATTTAAAAAGTTGCAATTCAAATTATATAATGGGGCTGTTTGGATAACACTTATAAGTGGCTGCAGCTTATAAGCTGGAAAAAAAAGGCACTCATTTGGTACTTTTTTTTCAAGCTTTTTTTTATAAGCCAGCTTTAAGCTCATCCAAACAGCTTAACTTAAAGTGGGAAAATCACTTATAAAAAAAGTTTGAAAAAAAAGCACCAAATATGTGTGCTTTTTTTCCAGCTTATAAGTTACAACCACTTATAAGCAGTAGGCAAACAGGCCCAATATCCAAAACATTGTTATTAAAGACAAGGGGTGCACCGAGGGACAAGAACTTCATGGAGACGGAGACTAGGCAGCTAGGCGTGAGGCGAGGTGTGCAGCTCGCTGAAGCGAGGTACATAAGTTACAAAGAACTATATATGTATGTATATATACATATACGTATACATGTATGTATACATATATACATGCAAACACAGATATATATATAGAGAGAGAGGGAGAGAGAGAGAGTAAGGTTCCACACAGCGGCGTTGCCAAGTGGTGTTAACTGGGTCAGTTGACCCCACTGAAACTATGGAATTTGTATAATACTTAATAGAGGCAATGAATTTTGACCCCACTACTTAAAATTTGAAAATTTTGGACCCCATTATTGTTTTCAAACTCTATTAGTAGATTCACACAAATAAATTCATCCAGTTTTAAAGCCCAACTAGTAACTAAGACAAATATGCAAGGAATAGCCCCATAATTTTAAAATTTTGACCCAACTTGGAAGGTTTCCTGGCTACGCCCCCGGTTCCACATGGAATTCCTTTAATCTTAGAACTCTTAGAACACCTCTCTTATAATTATAGCACGCACGCACGTGGTCCCTTACAACCGATCTTTATTTCGTAGCGTTTTAGAGAACTAAAGTGACTATATTCATTTTATAAAATTAAAAGTTAATAAGATTTTCGTTTAAGTTTATATACTGCAATAACTGAATAAATAATATTATTTTTAACAAAATATCGCAAGATTGTTCAATTGTTTTATTACGTCGAGTTCTTATTATTTTAAAGTATTTGTTCTAATTTTTTAAGTCTAAAAGCTAATGGCCCAATGCAAAAGCTCAAAAAGTATTGAAAGTTACGGACGAATATTAGTGATTTCTCTAAGCACAATATGTAATTATGCTCTACAAAAATATAATTATTATAAATAAATATTGCCCTATTTTGATCAGTGCACACCTTTTATTAATCATAGACAAAAATACCCGTACTCATGCAGATTTATGTTAATTTGTCTATGACTGTACTATTGTGTTTTCATAATGTTATGTATTTCTTGTTATATAAAGAATAATATACCTTTTTATATATTATAGTATTAATTAAAACATATATTATCATTAATATTTTAAATTAACAAAAAAGTATAAAAAACTTATTAATATTATATACAATTAATTATGATAATATATTATTAGTATATTATTAGATAGTTTCATACTTAAATATATTTATAATAAATTTCTATATACTTTTCTTATTTATGATATATATTTTTGTTAATATATGCTTATTATATCATAAAATATGTTATATATTGAAATAATTTATTTATTACTTTACATATAAAATAGAGGTTTAAGAAAACCTAATTGATAAAAAAATTCAACGAATCTCAATATCAATATCTTAAACGAGAACAAATCTAAATATCCAGATACTAAACGAGAACCATCCAATATCCGAATCCTAAATAGAAATTTAAAATTAGGCTCCTTTTATGAAATTGGACATAAGAATTATGGTTCTTTTACGTAATTGAACACCAGAATCTGGGTTCTAATTTTTTGAAATTGAATGCAAACTCGGTTAGCTTTACGAAATTGAGCAGCGAACTCTAGGTTCTTTTTATGATAAGTAATTGAAACCAAAACCCTAAAACAAAAGCATAAGTAACCGGAACCAAAAGACTAACCCCTAAACCATTAACTGAAACCGAAAGCTTAACCCACAAATCCTAAAAACCCAACTCCTAAATCCTAAAAACGTAACCCTAAACTTTAAAATTTTAAATCAAAAAGCCTAACCCCTTAACCAATAACCAATAACCAGAACCAAACACCCAACTCCCTTAACCAATAACCCTCCGAAGCGCTAAAACACCCAACCCTAAACTGTGAGACCTCAACCAAAACCCAAAACCCTACACCAGTAACTGGAACCATAGTTATTACGGCGCCCCGGCGAGTTGCGGCGCTAGTGGCCTGCCAGGACGCCTAAACGTTAAGGCGCCCGCCAT
>JAUEJK010260998.1:0-10083 GCA_032274865.1 Eryngium alpinum
CAGAGTCTTTGAGACTAAGAAATCAGAAGTAGATTTTTATAGTTCCAGTTGTATCAATTTGAATATTCAGCTTGTAAAGCTTTATTCAGCCTGGTTGTAAGAAAAGCCTGTCTATGTTAATTGATTTCTTTTATTTTCACTTGACACTCTTGCTTCAATTGTTCTTAGCTTACTCAAAAATATTTAGTTAGCTTTTGGCAAGTTACCCAAGAAATTTGTATTCAAGTTGTACAAATTTTTGTTAAAACAAGTATTAGTAGAGTTCTTGAGATATTCAAAATATAGATGATTTTAATATTTATACTAGGCTTTCTCTTTCTCTTTGTTTCAACCAGAATTCTCGCTGTTAGGATGTAAAATAATATGAGTGACAAGAGTGAGATTTAAAGCTCAGCGAGCTAAGGGGTTTAGAAAAAATACTTTGGAGAGGTGATATGAAAACTTATTATAAAAGAGACAAGGTTGTTAAAGGAGGATCGAGTGATATAAGTGATCTGACATTCTGTCGAATAATTTTCACTAAACTCAGTTAGTCCTTTACGGCTAAATGATCCGCATGTTGTAATGTCGGTTATGTAGCTGGTTGTTATCTGTCAAGTACCTCGTGGTCAATATAAAGCATTAGTTGAGGTTACTTTAAGTTACCCTCCATATTTCAGGTTGTTGTTCTTGGTTTTCAATCGACCTCTACATTCTAAGTTTAGAAAGTTGTGCATAAAAGAATTATTAAGTAAACTAAATGTCAATAGAAGAGACTATAGATTCCACAGTTGATTCCGAGCAGTCTACATATATCAATACAGAGTTTCAATTTAAATATTGAGCAAGATCAAGTAAAGAATACAAAGGATTTATTTTGTACTTGGTAGAGTCACTAACCCACTAAGGGGCACAACACAAAAGTGTGCATATAAATTATCAGAATATCTAGGGTGATCGAGTTCAAACTCGAGACCTCCACCAAAACCAAGCTCTGACTTGGTAGAGTCACTGACCCACTAAGGGGCACAACACAAAAGTGTGCATATAAATTATGAGAATATCTAGGGTGATCGAGTTCAAACTCGAGACCTCCACCAAAACCAAGCTCCGATATCATGTTAGAAACCATTCACCAAAATCTTAAGGTATTAGGTTAGGAGACTAAATGGTACATATATCATTAACAACCATCATCTTCATTAATATTATCATACATGAAATTTTTCACTACTACCGTGGCTAGAATATCAGGTGGTGCTTCATCAAAACAAACAATAGCAGATGAAGCTAAAACTCCACCTCCTATCATTTAAGAAATACAAAAAGTCAAAGCTACATCTAAACAAAGTGATTGTCAACCTAATTTGAATGTTGAACAGAAAAAGAGTTGAATTTTGGTGTTGTGCCAAGTCGTTATGCGGACAAGGAAGCACTCTTGTCTCGGGCTATGGAATGAAGTCAGTCGATTACTTGAAACTTTAAGGTGGAGCCAATTGTTGGAATTCAATGCACCTACATATGAAGAACTCGTGTACCAGTTATTGACTACCTTTGAGTTTAAAGAAGAAGAGTTAGATATCTGAGAAGCCATGTTATCACATTCTTTCCGCTTCAAATTAACGGCTTAACAAAAAGAAGTTAAGAAGATAACTTGATAGATATATTTGGTTGGGATACTTATCTTGATCTCAGTCCTTTGAAGTTTGACGAACAGAAATTTTGGCGTGGAATGGATAAATCAGCAGTGTATTTAGGCAGAAGTTCTAAGGCTATTCCATGGTGAATCTAGCTTACAGTTGCATCTATAAGTTATTCACCTAATCCCTCTAGGCGAGGCAATGGGAGACCTATTTTGAGGAACGAACTATCAGTCATCTATTGTGTCCAAAATGCCATAAAGATTGATGAAGGTGACTACAATTACATATTAATGGGTGGAAACAAACAAGTGGACGAGTTTCATCTCGTAAGGGTTTATAGTGAATCTCCCTACAAAATCTCGAAGTTACTATTTTTGCGATTGTCAAACCTTACACAAGAATCATAGTACAACACTTATATAAATTTCATATACATAATATCTTTCGTCTTGAAATTAGAAGAGATTATATCACTTTACTTTATATACAAATCGTAGTTTAAAAACCCAAATATACGCACATAGTTCTAAAAGAGCAAAATGCATCTAGTCCGAGTATCATAATCTCATTCAATAAGTACCATGCTTGGGATGAAAAGAATAACTTGAAATTCACTCAAGGGTATGGTTTTCAAATTATCACTCAAGTTTAATCAATGATTATTAGCTATCATATGTTTGTTTGTCCACACAATCTCCACTACTTAGAATAAATGCATACACAAATCAAAGGTCTTTGACATAGGTTATAATAGGGCTTAGGTTGAGGGTATGAAAAACAAGCCTAGAAAGGCTAATTTTCATTAGAAGTGTATGATGTTCAATAAAAATACGCACATTAACACAAGAGTAACCTTGAGAATATATCTCAGAAATTTCATTTAGTTCACATACTCCTATATTGTATCAAATACTATAAACATATACTCTTTATTCTTCTTTCTTTCTTTCTTTTCTCATTATCTTGTTTTAATTTTGTCCTTATTTTTAAGATAACATAATACAAATATCACCTAACACAATATACAAACATAATCTCCCTTTGTGATATGTCAAAAGATTCAAAGCTTATATCATATATCCTAATGTAGACACCCACATCAAAGTACTCCACTTGTCAACTAGGACTAAAATAAAATATATGTGGGTCATTGTCCTCTATGACTCAATAAGCAAATAAACATATATATAATAATTCTAAACTAAGAATAATAATAATATAAAGTTAAAAACTCCCCTTCATCATATGCATGACGATCCATAGGGCTCTAGTGTTGTATTGTTATTCTGAAGAAGGTGGAGGAGACTTGAAATAAGAGCTAAGCTTCTCATCGAGGTGTTTGAATTGTGTCTCCACTTTCTTACTAAAAGCTTTGATTTCCTCTTTTACTCAACAAAGCCTGCTTCCAACATATTCACCCGATTTCCAACGGTAGCCTTCTCTTTTTGCCTTGAAGCGGAGGATCGGGCTAAGAAACATTGCCAAGTACTATTGCGCCAATTGATTGAGATCCTCATTCATGTGGTATAATCTCATATTTAACCCCATACTTCCTCGCAAAGTGCATACTGACTAGTGTAGGCAAACTAAGCTTTGCTCTTTTATATATAGTGAAATTAGCTTGGTTTTGCTCAACTAGCATATAGTGTTCAGCAAATATGTAACAAATAACCTAACCATTATTTATCTTCCCCTTGCTTAATTACCTCTAGCACGCGTCTTCCAAACAAAGTGGCCTAGTCAATCTTAATAGCATTGCGGACACAAACTTGATTGATGTCTCGTTCCTCGAAACAAGTCCACACTGCTTCGTCCAAAGAGAGTAGGCGAATAATATGTAGATGTACTTGTAAGCTAGATTCACCATGGAAGTAGCCTTGGAACTTTTGCCATAATAAATTGCTGATTTATCCATAGTTATTTCAGGCCAAAATTTCTGTTCGTTAAACTCCAAAGGACTAAGATCATGATAGAGCATCTCAACCAAAGTGTGTGACCCCGTGGCTTCTCGAATATCTGACATTACCTCTTTAGACTTAAAGGTACTCAAGATCTCATACACTAGTTTTTCATATATAGGTGCATTGAATTCTAGTAATTGGCTCCATCCAATGGCTTAAGTAATCGACTCATTTTATTTCATTCCCAAAACAAGAGAGTGCTTGCTTTTCCGCATACGGATTTAGCACAACACCTCACTTAGAAAGTTCAATCGATTTCTTTTTCTGTTCAGCATTCAAATTAGGTTGAGAAGCACTTTGTTCCGCTGGAGTTTTAGCTTTCTTTATTTTTTTTAGTGGCCAAAGGTGGAGTCTTATCTTTATTTATTGTTGTTTTGGTGAAATACCATCAAATGTTCTAGCCATGGTTATAGTTAAGAATTTCCTGCAATTCCAAAAAAACACCACAAGCCAGGCGAAAGAAGTCTTATCTATATGCGACAATGGGTACAGCCGTGATAGCGTACAACAATAAAACTCCCAAAATGACTTAGGCCCAAGACTGACGTAGCCCAACAATAAAACTCTCAAAATGAATTTGGCCCAAGGTTCAAGGCCTTCCTAGGAAGTTTCCATATAGCTATATATGGCCCTATTTTCATACAAAGAAGACACCGGAGTGAGAATAAAGTATAAGAATATATTATTTCTTATTACTTAACCATGTGAATTGCTCGCGTATTCCCACTATTGTCGCTAATCCTTTCTACAATAATACATGTGTTTCCTCTACAATATTTATCCAGATGTGTTATGATTTGGGCCGATTTCGGTGTTGGACTTTCAGTGTTTACTAGGCCGTTTAGGTTTAGTTTGTTACTAGACTATAAATATTCTCTTGTAACCCTAATATGAGTGGCGCGAAAGACCTATGTGAGGGATAGATTTGTGTCGCACCGTGTAGGTGAGAGCGTAGGAGTGAAGAACTTCTACTTGTTCGTAATCTTCTGCTTTGGTTTATAGTGGATTCTTTCTTCTCGCCCTGTAGAGTAGGTCGTAGACCGAACCACGTAAATTCTTGTGTTCTTATTTTTATGCCTATTATTATTTGCATCCGGTAATTTTCACAACAAATTGGTATCAGAGCTGTATGGTGAAACATCCTAGTGAGAATCGAGTGGATGGATTCGTAAATCTGGAAGTCTCGATTTGTGTTGTTTGGCCGCGAGAGTTGGTTTGCCGCTGACTGCTGAGTGTTGGTTCTTTAGCGGTCTCGATAATCACATGACAGAAATATATTGGGTAGGCCATTATATTTGGATTACGTCAGATTACGAGACTGAATAAGTTTTTTAGATTGCCTTGTTTTGAACCTGCCTGATAGTTACAAATTTGTGCCACAAATTGTCTCTGGTATGCATGTGGTGGGCCAGAGGTGAGTTAACTCTTTTCTTAGGTTAATTATTTAGTTTAATAATTAATTGGGTGTATGGGTGTTTGAGTGGTATAGTTTTTTGGTGAACAGTGCAGTAGAATATATGGTGTGTTAAGTTTTTATGAAATATGTTTAAAATTAGAAGATTTGTGTGTTTATGACGTTGGTACGTTTTGTGAATTTTGTGAAAATTATTTTGAACGCAAGTACGTTTTGTGTTCCTAAGTCTTCTTATTTTGTGGAGGATTGCAAATAATTTATGGGGTTATTCTGATTGTTTACGAGTGGTTTAAAGTTGATCCATGTTTTTCTGTGTTTGGAATTTGTCGGTAATTCCTGTGTTGTCTTCTTGTGTTAGAAGACTGGGTTACTAACCTTTGATGATAAGGCTGGTGATGTTCACAGTGACATGGATCGACTTGAGATAAGTGTTTCATCTTCTAGGTGTTAGAGGATGGTGGTCTCTAGTGATGGAGACGGGTTTGGAGTGTAGGTGGTGTTCGCGCGCATGGTGATTCATACATTGGTTATGTCAGGTTTTTGGCATTATGTTGGAGCACGTGTGGTGTTCTGTGCATATCATGTGTGTTGATATGTGGGGATACGGGTTGTATCCGGATGACTCGTGTTGTGTCGGTTTTGCTTCGTAGAGGATTAGTAGTTCGAAGAGTTGTGTATCTGACTTGGTGGATAATCTCGGGACGCTGGGATTGTGTTGACCATGTGGATCTTGTTTGTCAGATTCGGCAACAGTTAAGGAGCGTCTGCATTGCATCTTTGATGGGGCTTACTACTATCTGATATCTGCGTATTTTTCGGTGGAGGTTCCATCGGGTTTTATTGCGGATTAGCAATGTGGTTGAGTCTGTGTGACTTATCTTGTCTAATTGATTTATGTCTTGGGGTTTCACTGTTACGAATTCTGCAGGTTGCAGGAGTAAGGTGGACCGCATGGGATCGCGTGTTGATATAATTCAGTTCATATTTGGTGAAGTTGTTGGTTGAAGATATACCTTGAGTGCTAGAGGTATGGTGAGAAGGTGGAGTTCCTTCGCGTGTCTAGTTCAACATTTGCTTCGTGTTCATCTCGGGTTTGAGGTGGAGTTGTCCGAGTAAAGGATGTGAGGGGCGAGAGGTGTTTGCGGTGCACATTGTGAGGGTGTGTTTGAAGTGAATAATTTCGTCAATATCTCTTGTTTCTTACATTGAGGTATCCTCCGTAAGCTTAGAGATACGTGTTTGAAATTATTTACTTGTGTAGAGAATATTTGGTAGAAATCAGCCCAAAGTCGAGATTTGTTATGATTTGGGCCGATTTCGGTGTTGGACTTTTAGTGTTTACTAGGCCCTTTAGGTTTAGTTTGTTACTAGACTATAAATATTCTCTTGTAACCCTAATATGAGTGGCGCAGAAGACTTATGTGAGGGATAGATTTGTGCCGCATCGTGTAGGTGCGAGCGTAGCAGTGAGGAACTTCTACTTGTTCGTAATCATATCCTCTAGTTTATAGTGGATTCTTTCTTCCCGCCCTGTGGAGTAGGTCGTAGACCGAACTACGTAAATTCTTATGTTCTTATTTTTATGCCTATTATTATTTTCATTCGGTAATTGACACAACAAGATTGGTCATGGTTGTTTGGAAAAATATAAATAGAAAGATAAAAAAAAAGAAATAGGGGAGGAATTCGAAAAAACCAATACAAAAAAGTTGCACCAAATGGAGAGGATGGAGAGGACTCGGAGGATCTCTCTCACAAATCTAATATAAATCTAATATAGATACACACATACATATAAGAGAGATTATATTGATGTGGCTCTTCATGGATCGAGGATAATTGGTATATTCAAACCCCAAAACCTAAAGGCTATGTGTGAAGAAGTAGCGTTGTTGCCGAGGACTGGCGGCGAGATACTTGCACAACCCTACAACGATTAAGGAGAAGCTCAATCTCTTTGATGACATGTTGGGTTAGATTAAAATATTATGATTCAATTTACAATGATAAATCTTTGCCTTTAAGTTGGTTTCATAAGCAAATTGTTGGAGAAAGTCGTTATGCCTTTTAATTAGAGAATATGTTGTTTAAGATCATTTCATATATATTCTTCATATTTTATGTTGATAATATGTGACCTTGCACCTAAATAATGAAGATTTTGAGATATATGTGAAGTTGCACAAGCCCTGTACTTGTTGTTTTAACATTATCAACCACTTGCTTGATGAAATACCCAATTCAATTGGCTCACTTCAGATTCGGAGAGTGATAGATATTTAATGAGACGATTACACTTATATGATTTTACAAGCTCTTTACAAGAATAAAAAAACCACTTTTATGGTAACAAATTTGCTTTCTCCCATGGCATAAAAATTGTCTTGATGTATAATTAAGAATAGAGTGCGCTCTTGTAAACAATATGTCTCTCATGAAAAAAGAATTGCAATGATTATCACCCCCAGCCAATAATTTGGTTGAGAATTGAGATGGTGCTGCGAGTTACTTCGGTTGGTCAATGCATGAGAATTGTGAAACCTTTTAACATGAAAATTGTGCTCGAGTTTGGAAGCTCCTTATCATATTCATATCGTGAATTGCACCTACTGGTACTGATATTTTTTTTTGGCAAAGGATTGAGAAATTTTCTATACGAACTATGTCCTTCCTGGGCTCCAGAGTCCTTCCTATGCTCAAGGAGCGCCATTGATACTGATGTTGGAGACTTTAAAGGCCAAATCCGATCCCAATTCAGATTCTTATTAAATTAATTATTAGTTATATTTTCTTATTTGTCTAGGATTTATGATTTTCCTTTTCTATTTAGGGTTTTAATTTGGATTTAGTATTTTCCTTATCTCTTTAGGATTTTAGTTTATTTTTAAAGCCTATAAATAAGGATGTAATTTCATTGTTTGAAGAAGAATGAATCGATATAATTAATCAAAGGTGAGATTTTTTTCTCAATCTTTTTTTCTTGTGGATTCAAGAAAACCCTCTTGTGGATTCAAGGAAACCTGAATGACTCATGGTAAGGATTCATTCAGCTCTTTTCACAACGGAAGAGACAACAAGAACACATGCGGTCGTTGCAAAAATCACAAGTTTCGAAAACTCCTAAACAACGGGTAATTTCTCAAGACAGAGAAGTTGTAACACAAAGTGTCTTCCCCTACGTTTCGGTGATTATAAGTAATCAGAATTCCAATAACTTACACAAACCTCGGATATAAATTATCCTAAAAGAATGGGATTATTTTGACGATCTTCCTATATTCTATGGTATGTACAGATCTAATTATTTTATAGTCTATGCTGATTTTCTTAAATGAGTTTGGGATTTGAATAATTGTTTTGAAAATTTAGAAATTTTGGATGACGATGAAAAGATAGTTAAATTAGCTAAAAGTAAATTAGGTGGCGATGCATTATATTGGTGGAAACCTTTACAACGTTTTAGGCGTCAGTGTGGTAAAAATTATATTACTTCATGGTCTAAAATGAAAAAACTTCTTTAAAAATTTATACTGACTGAATATCTGAAAAAATTAGAGCAACAAAAAATGCGTCGATTGGATAAATTTCATAGTTATGAGAAGTTTCTTTCTTAAAGTATTACAGTAAAAGATTGTTCATCGACAATGTCTTTTGAAGAGTTATGGGATCTACTTTCGGCTCCATTAACATCTGTTTAGCAACCGATGGAGACCGATAAAGACAAACAAAGCTATCTTAAGGATATGGCACACTGTGTATCCGAGGATGATTCCGAAGTAATAGTTGAACCTCCAAAAGAAGTTTGTTCGGAAAAAAAATTTCACCAACCAGCTGTGCACGATAATGTTAACGATTTTCTCCTAGATTTGTATGCGTCACTGAAGAAAATCAGACAAAAGTAACCTTTATAGAATTTTTTTACGAAGATAAATATGTTGATTAATGTTTAGAGAAAGAACCAAATACAAAAAGTGGAGAGTATTGTTTTGCCTCAAGTTAAGTCGGTTGAACCTAATTTAAAAGAACATTCTTACAATATATATCCTAAAGATATGGCGGAAGCAAGTCATGTGAACAAAAAAATTGATGACAAAGTTGATGTTCAACAAGTTCTATTAAAAAGTAGTGGTCAATTTGGAACTTCAACACTGGGTGTAGATGAGATCGATATAATTGGCATAAACTATTTTCTTAAAAATCGTCGGAATCATTTGTTAGAATGTATTGCAACAACCAATGACTGTGACACGATTTTCATGAGAAAATTTCAGCAAAGTATATTTTCATAAAGATTGCGAAGAAATATCTATTCTCGTTATATTTTCCGTCGACATGGACGAATTCAGCAGCAACCAGTAAACTCGAGGATGAGTTTTTTTCAAGCGGATGTAAATGAGGTAGAAGGATTTAGAATAAATCTGAGTTAGATTCCACAAATATTATATTTTCCTACTTGGTTTAGGATTTTTAATTGCGATCTTACTCTTCCACCAATTGAGTTTGCCTTCAACAATTTGATAAAGTATTCGACGAGATATAATGTGGTTGCTGGGAACACATGGCTAAACGGGTGGAAGATATTCAAGTCGATGTTAGAAGTAACATTGAAGAGTATAACGCCAAGTACCAACTGTGTTTTCTGTTAGTGATATGAATATATGATTATTGTTTTTTAAAGGACAGAGAGAATTTCGATTTACCCATGTTTTGTGCCCGATGATATGATTTACAAGGATCCTGACTCGAGGATGAATCATTTTTCAAGTGAAGGTGATTGATGTAGGAGAATTGAAAGGCCAAATCCAATCTCGATTTAGATTCTTATTAAATTAGTTATACTTTTTTTATTTGTCTAGGAATTATGATTTTTTTTTCTATTTAAGATTTTAAATTAGGATTCAATATTTTCCTTCTCTCTTTTGGATTTTAGTTTATTTTTAAAGCCTATAAACAGGGATGTAATTTTATTGTTTGAAGAACAATGAATCGGTACAACTAATCAAAACTGAGATTTTTTTTCTCAGTTTTTTCTTCTTGTGGATTCAAGAAAACTCTCTTGTGGATTCAAGTCCTTATGGATGATAAC
>JAUEJK010261107.1:0-10081 GCA_032274865.1 Eryngium alpinum
ATATATATATATATAGCCAAAATAATAGAAACGAAAATGTCCAAATTACCCTTTCAATTTAAATTCATAATTTAAATTGAAACTTTCTCTAATACACGTCATAGTGTGTGACCCTATAGGTTATTATTACATGGTAATAATTACATTTAAACTATTGTTTCCAGGGCATAAAACTAACAGACCAAACTGATTTTGATTTGGACTTTCATGAGATTTAAGTGTAAATAAAGCAAATAGGCACTTGAGTTGAGAAGAAAATGGTAGATCTGACTTTGGAAGGCAAACTTTTTGCATTATGCTTATTGCATATAAAGTTACGAAACTTGAAAATATAAAAAAACATGGTGAAAAGTAAATTATTCTTATATAATGCTTTATTTCCTATTTCCTACACAGTGAAATTATAAGTGCATTAATATTTACAAATTAAAAAAAATTATTGGGATCCGTATATCGCCCGGCGTATCCGAATCATGGGTCATCGTACCCGATTCATGAAGTCAGTGGCGGACCGAGAGCATGCACAGGGGTGGCCATGGCCCCCCCCAAATTTTTACCACCATAGCAGTTTTGAACAGTATATGTATATATATATTAATTAATTTTATATGATTATGTGTACTTGCCCCCCCCCCCCCCATTATTTATTGTCAATTGTTATTTCCGGGTTTAGTAATGTGTATGTGTGGAAAAAGGACAACCACATTGCACATGCCTATCAATTAAAAGTATTAGTTAAAGCACAGCACTAATACATGTCTCCACTTTGACTTTGGGCATATTCCTTTATCAAAACAAAGCAGATTAAAACACATTAGATGAGCAGAATTCGGAAAAAATTGGAGTCGATAGTGAAAAAAAAGGGATACACACACCAACACACAGTCAGGTATCAATGGTTCAAATTTTCCTCTTTTTTTCAATCTTGAACTCTCTATGAAAATACTTAGTGATTTGGCCATCTGATTTTCTTCTTTCAAGTATAGGTTAGAGAATAATTTGCTCAAATCAATTTGAATTTTGAAGGCTTCTGAAATTCTTGCTCTACAAATTAAATCAGGTTAGATTTCTTCGTTTTTGTTATATTTAGTAAAGATTAGTTAATTTAGTTTGCTATATGATAATCACTAATCAGGTTATTAGTATTTAGTTTTATCAGTATTTAGTTTTATCATTCTGCCCTAGAAATTAAATAATATGATTATTTATGACATATGATTAATGATTTATTATTTTATATGTACTTGTGAATTCTGATAGATGGGAAAATCTGCTACAATTGAATCATTTTTTAAACGAAAAAATGTTGAAAATTCAGAGTCTAGTGAAAGAGAATCTGGACATTCTAATCATACAGTTCTCAATTGCTCGAAATCCGATTCTACAAATCCTTCTGGTTCTAGAAAAATTGCTAGAGTTGAAACTTTTGATATCAATTCATTGGAACGAGATCCCGGATTACGACCTCAAATACGTGATTATCCTATCGAGAAGCATGACGAAGTTCGAAGGGCTTACATCATGGCTCGACCATATCAACCCATTCTTGATAAATATCCAAAATCCAATGAAAAGCATCCACGTAGTTTCCAATCTTCATGGTATAAGTTGTTTCCGTCTTGGTTGGAGTACTCTCGTGAAACGGATGCTGCATTTTGTCTACCTTGTTTCTTATTTCGACAACCAAGTGGGCCTTCAGGAATTGATGCATTCACAGTCACTGGATTTCGATCGTGGAAAAAAGTAAGAGATGGAAAAAATTGCTCATTCGTAGCACACGTTGGAAAAGATACAAATTCTTTTCATTGCAATGCTGAACGCTCATGTGATGACCTTATGAATCAATCCACACATATTGCTCAAAGGCTTGAGAAATACACATCTCAACAAATTATTGATAACCGTCTACGATTGAAAGTTTCTGTTGATGTAGCTAAGTGGCTCGCATTCCAGGGATGTGCCTTCAGAGGTCATGATGAGACTAAAGACTCATTAAATGGTGGAAATTTCATGGAGTTATCAAATATCATATCCTCTTACAATGATAAGGTGGATCCACATCTACTCAACGAGGGGATGCAGATGCTGCATATGAGGCATTAGCATCATTTGATTTTGTCCTTATTTTGCATATTATGAAACAAATTCTTGATATTAGTGATTTGCTTTGTCAAGCTTTACAACATAAAGCTCAGGACATTTTGAATGCAATGCAACTTGTTTCTTCAACTAAGTTACTGATTCAGAAGTTGCGTGATGAAGGATGGGATGAACTACTTTCAAAGGTGAAGTCCTTTTGTGAATCAGTTAATATACCTATTCCAGATTTGAGTGCTCAATATGTTACAAGAAAAGGAAGAGCTCGTCATCAACAAAACGCTTTTACATTTGAGCAACATTATAAGGTTAATATTTTTCTTGCTGTGATCGACACTCAACTACAAGAACTGAATCATAAGTTCAATGATAAAACAGTAGAGTTGCTTGTCCTAAGTTCAGCTTTAGATCCAAGGGAGATGCTTATATCATATAGGATTGATGACCTTCACAAGTTAGCACAAAAATTCTATCCACGTGATTTTACAGAATATGAGATGGCTCAATTAAAGATACAATTTGAGCACTTTGATCATGTGCGACAACATCAAGATTTCAGAACATTATCAACTATTTCTGATTTGTGTCGGTGGTTAGTGAAGACCAGAAAATCAGTCATCTATCCTCTCGTGTATAGAGTGATAACTCTTATTCTTACTCTTCCTGTTTCTACAGCAACCACAGAGCGATCATTTTCTGCTATGAGTTTTGTGAAAAACAAGCTTCGTAACAAAATGGAGGATGAATATTTGTCAGACTGCTTAATGTTATATATCGAGAAAGAAATTGCTCGTACCATTAGTGTAGATTCAATTATTGATGATTTTCGTGACCTAAAAGAACGACGATCTTTATTTTGATGTACTTGAAATACTAGTTTTATATTATTATAACAGTTTTATTATATGTGATTGAAAATTTGGCCCCCCCCATCCTTATGGCCTGCGTCCGCCCCTGCATGAAGTAATGTTCTATGTACCTGTACTACGTTCCAGATCGAATCGGGGTCCGTGCAACTATGTGCTGGATCCCAACTATACAGTAACTTCCCCCCAGAAGTCAAATGACATAAAACATAAGCTTATATCGATGCAAAATTAATATAACAAATAACATTTCCGATTAATTGTATGTTAACAGCTTGATGGTGGGTGCAATTGCAGAAGGAAATTCAGATCACTCACCTGAATAAAAGGCCTAGCACAATGCCAGGCTGATTTTGAGAACACTGGAGCCATTCCTACCGCAAAACTGCAAGGAATCCCTTTCTTATGGAAGTAGTATATCCAAATGACTTTACATGGTATTAATATATTACAACTCCACTCAGTTAATTGATACATTTTAAAGCAATTTCAGGGATAAACATGGTTAAACCAACGTGCACAAAATCAGCTAAATGAAGTCTTGAATAAGCAAAATATTTCGAACACATTAACAATCTTAGTGGTCTACATATGATAACGTACGCGGTACATGTTAATGACACTGTCCTCTGAGCACTTCTTGCTACTCTGATGTCGTATAGTTTTCTGCATTTGGTAATTTTCACGGTATTAGGAATTTGATGAAAGAGAATATTATCAGTAATCTAAATCTAGAAGGTGGCAGATTTACCCATACTCCTATTGTAATTCTGTGATGTACACAGGTCGAATTTGGCTCTAAAGCTGGCTGATATACCTCAAGCCCTTCAGATTTCACAGTTATTAAGTATCTGTAATTAAAGAATTTAAGATAATTTTTAGAGTTTAAAAAAAGTGACCACATATATTAAATTTATCTTAACTAGTCTTGTCTGTCAAACGGTATGTATTCAGTTAAAACCTTTAGTGATTTTTAACGATTTTAAAAATTATGAGGTAATCAATTATGATTTTTATGAAATTATTAAAAGTAAGGTGGTATTCAATTATAATTTTTATAGAGTCATTAAAAATAATATGTATTTAATATAAAATTTTAATAATTCCACCAAAATAAGGTAATATTCAAAAAGTAAATCAGTTTAATAGAAAATGAATTTTAATAACTTTTAATAACTACAATAGTCCATAAAAATATCATTCATTTTTTGCATGATTTGACATGACTTCTAACTTTTTACTAAAAAAAATAATAAAAACCTTACTCCTATTATACTTTATCCTTTTACATTCGATGCGAAAATGATCATTTACTAGGCAATGCACGGATCTTTATTATTATATTTTATTTTAATAATTATATAATTTTATATTTTAATTTTTTATTATTTTCTAAAATAATAATCTATTTAGATACATTTATTAAGTTTTAATATTTTAATATTTTTTAGAAATTTAAAATAAATAATTATTCTTCTATATTATGTATGTAATCATTGTAATGTATATTATTTAATCTATATTTATTAATGTTATGTATATCACTTTTTATAAATTAATATTATTTATTAGATCTTTATATTTATTTAATAATTAATTATTATATATTTTATTATTATTTAGTGCGACAATGATGAAAGTTACCTATATTCTAAACGAACTCTATTATTCTTAAATTCTTTTTATACTTATTTCATTTTATTTATATTTTTATTTTCCATGTTATTGTATAGATCAATTTATAAAAATCAATACATAATTTAGTAATAATTTGAATTACTTATTACTTTTAAAGTTTATATTATTTTAAAATTTAATTCAAGTTTAATAAATATTAGGAATCTCATACAAATTATTTCTTTTATATTTTAATATTGATAGGATATAATTAGATTAGAATTTGTGTTCATGTTGAATACATTAAGTCTATTTTATTTTATAAATTAATATTATTCATAAAAAATTTAAATTTATTTTATTTTTAGGCTAATTAGAATTTAATGGATGATAGAACTATGACGACGTCACGGAGAAACGATAAACAATTAACATAAATTATAAAATTTAATTTTTACTAATAATTTTTATGTAATTTCAAGCTAACTTATAAATTATTTGAAGTTAGCATGCAGACACTTGTTATTTCTTAAAAATGGTAAAAAAACAATTGGGGGAATGTCACATCTTACAGCACGCTGCATTCGCCCCTGGTTACATAATGGTGGGATTCTTTGTTTGGTGGTTCTGTTGTCACGATTTATGAAGATACACAGCTGAATCAAATTCATAGCAGAGAGTACAATCCTAATTATATCTATTTTATACACTTTCTAGATACGTAGATTCCCTTTGCATTTCGCAATCTTGTGATGTGTGCTAGGAATTGCTTGTGATGTGTGCTAGGAATTGCTTTTGGCAATTACCGGAATATGGTATTCTGTCTCGTACATATAGTTCCATAGATAGCATACTGCATACAATTATTGTTTCTCTACGCAGCCTCTGTTTCGGTATATGTATGTTTTGTGTAAATCATATATTATTTTTATTATAGATATTAATTTAGTTATGACATTAGATTATAGTTTTAGTATGCACAGAAAACATGTTGACTTCACAGATTAATACTAATAATGGGCGGCTTGACTTGTTGAAATTACTGCTGATTGTCAACTGCCCAAGTTGCAAGCAACATTGAGATGTAATTTACTCCTACTATTTCACGTCAGAAACAGCCTAAATTAGTATTTGGTTCACCCTATTGGCGGAAGGACAGATATAAACTTCACATCTAGGCTAATTTAGAATTTGTGTTCTTGTTAAATACGTTAGGTCTATTTTATTTTATAAAATTATATTATTTTATAAAATTATATTATTTTATAAAATTTTAAAATTTATTTTACTTTTAAAATTAATTAGAATTTAAAAGACCATAGGACTATGACGACAGATGACAAATTATCCATCTTACTCGTATTATATATAGGATATAATAAGTATAGGCTTATTTTATTTTATATATTTATTTATACATATAAAGCCTCTTACAAAAAGTATCAACAACTAAAGTCTCTTTGTTTATATACGATTTCTGAGAGAGAGATTGGGTTTCACTCTCCGACTTGGGAGACTGGACTTTTGTGGTGCTCTGTTTTTATTTTTTTGATGTGTTTTATTTTGGTTAGTTGTATATTTATGTTTTATAAATGTGTCTGCAGGTTTGCATACTCCAAGCATGACAGAGGGGAGGACTATACTGAAAAACAAGTAGTGGTGCAAATTCTTTGCAATCAGCATTGTGCATTGTTTCATCCGGACAGTATGAAGATGACGGTGAGGATTCTTAATAAGCAACTCTTTGATCAGATATTATTATTTTATAAACGTAGTGCAGATCCCATATTCCCATGAGATTCACTACAAACCTATATATGTTGATTGTTTTATTCATGAATATTCTCTTTAACCAGCATTTGCAGCTACAAGTTCCTAATTCTAGTCGATTAAGTGAGCAGCTCTAACCTTGAATTTAATCTCAGTCTTACAAGTCTTAATAGCACCGGCCAGAAGCTTGGAAAGTGGATCCGAATTGGAAGCTTCAATGCAAGCAGGCCAAGCATCGTCTAGTACTTGTGAGACTTGAATTTAATGTCAGTCTTACAAGTCTTAATGCAAGCAGGTTCAGTAACGAGTTATAGGTTCAGCAACGAGTTGATATAAGGGGCTTACATGATTATGCATTTCAGCCTTAGCTTTCGGTTTCTTGTCTTTTTTGGGCTTGCCCAGAAAGCGAGGTCCTAAACATGTTAAGGATCCGGTTCAGTCTTACAGCTTATCGTGGAATCAGCAGATGCATGAGAGTTCCCATATATCGCTGTTGTCATGGTTACTAAGTGTTTTCTGGTAGCAGTGGAAAGGGGAATCACTTTTGCTGTGATTTTGTCATGTATTTTCTCCTATAGCCAAATAGAGCAGACAAGAAAAACAAAGCAATTAACTATCAAAAAAAAAAAACAATTTTGTGGCCACTCTCCCAAGCCAGAGAGTGAGAACCACTCTCTCGGAAGTGTACAAAGTACAACTAAGGGACTTTAGTTGAACGCATTATTTTTAAGATGTTTTATTTGTACAAACATGTAAAGTATTCAGGCTAAATAGCAAAAAAAAACCTATTATATAGGTCATATTTGGAGGAGAATTTATGTTCCTTATAAGAGGAAGACCATTTAAAAAAGGTACGTAAAATAGGTACTTTTCAACCCTCTGATAAGCAGGAACCTCTGATAAGAGGTGTTTCCAAACACCCCAATAGTAAGATTCAATATCGGGGCTCTTCGAGAATACCACTTATACAGGGCTGGGATTTACGGGTGTGTTTGGACCACCTATATCTTATAAGCATGAAAAATGCTTACACAAACACCCCCATCTTACGTCCCAAGTACTTAAAAAAGCAGCAATACTTATATTACATAACCGATTGATTTGTTCGTCTACCAGTAAACCGAAATTCTATACAACCTGTTTCACAATAATACTTCCCGCAGAATGGAATACCAAGTCCAATGTCGAGTTTTACAAATCCAGCAGACAATAGACATCATAACACATACCATTTAAAGCACTGTTACACTAGTTGCAAGTTGCACTGACTGCACCCTTAATAATTAAAGCACCCCTGACGCTAGACAAGCTTGAATAGAATTCTAAATTTAGCTCAGGAGAGGAGAAGATGGGATGCCACCGACTATGGAGAGACGACCTGTGATGGCTTGAATTGCACACCACAGCGATGAGGTTTGTTTTTACAGAAAGAAAACAAACATATATAAAAATATGTAAACAACATTTTATCCCAGGGTCTACAATGCACAAGGAAACTATTTAATTTAAACGTAAAATGAACTTGTAAAATGCAGAACTAGTATAGAAAAGTAAGGATATAGGTCTGCTACTTCATGGCTGAGGTGAACCACTGTGATGGACCGATGATGAAACGGAGTCTATGAGAAATGATAATTGTGATGGACAGTTGCTGGTCTTTGATTTTAATCAATTGAAAGGAGTCAACATTTAATGGTCAAAAATATACTGCAAGTAATAGTGTAATACCAAGGGTACAAAAATTTTACAGGCAAGCCAATACTAAGGGTACAACAATTTTGCAGGCGATACAGTTAACCATTATAAAATTTTAGTTCACCAACAACTAGTAACAAAACCACCTACCATGCATACTGTTAAGATTTAGAATCGAAATATGTGAAGATATGGAGATGAATTTGTAGTAATAAAAGAGAGGAAAAATCTTTTGTATATTGATATGTTGTATATTCCATACAAGGAGGCTGCTGCCTCTATAACAAAGAAAACCCTAGTAAGGGTAAAACTGTAATCTACTAATAAGTATATAATTAATATAAGTATGTGTGTATTCTGACACTCCCCCTCAAGTTGGTGCATATATATCTCGCATGCCCAACTTGCCAACATCAGAACTGAACTTCTTTCCACTTAGTCCCTTTGTGAGAACATCCGCCAACTGATCTTCATACTTCACGAACTTGAGAACTATATTACCAAAGTGAAGTTCTCCTTTATGAAATGTCTGTCAATCTCAATGGGTTTAGTCCGATCATGTTGTACCGGATCATGAGCAATATCAATAGCAGCTTGGTTATCACAGTAGAATTTTGAAGGACCTGAGAACACATATCGCAACTCCTTTAGAAGGCCTCTAGTCCATAAGATATTGGCAACACCGTCTGTCATGGCTCGATACTCTGCTTCTGCAACAAGATAAAATAGCCTCCAGTGGATTGTCTGTCATCTCTACACATACCCCAATCTGGATCTGTATATATCTCGGTATTAAAGTGGTTGTGTCATGCAAACAACAACCCCTTTCCTAGAGTCCCCTTAAGGTACCTCAAGATCCTATAGACTGCCTCCATATGAGGCTCTCGTGGGTCGTGCATAAATCTATTTACTACTCCAACCGCAAATGCAATATCTGGTCAGCTATGAGCAAGATATAAGAGTCTACCAACAAACTGTTGCTATCTCTCTATGTCCACTGGCTCTCTAACGTTCTCCTCAAGCTTAACATTAGCTTCAACAGGAGAATCTACTGGCTTGAGTCCAAGCATCCCTGTGTCACTCAGTAAATCAAGGGTATACTTCCTTTGTGATAGGAAGATTCCCGTAAGAGACCTGAATGCCTGTATGCCAAGGAAGTACTTGAGGTTCCCCAAGTCTTTCATCTGGAACTCTGAGCCCAACCACCTCTTGATCTCCTTCATCTCATCAGTGTCATTCCCCGTAAGGACGATTTCATGCACATAGACAATTAACACCGTGATCTTGCCATATTTCCTCTTTGTAAACAATATATGATATGCATTACTTGATTTGTATCCAAACTTACACATAGCTTTGTTAAATCTGTTAAACCAAGCCCCGGGGGACTGTTTCGGCCTATACAATGCCTTCTGTAGTCTGCACACCTTCCCTGTGGTCGCAGATGAAGAAAAACCTGGAGGGACATCCATGTACACTTCTTCCTCTAGTATGTCATTGAGGAAGGCATTCTTGACATCCAACTGCTGCAACTCCCAACCCAGATGCGCTGCACATGAGATGAGAATTCTGATAGTACTCATCTTTGCTACTGGAGCAAAAGTCTCATGATAATCAATCCCATAAGTCTGAGTATACCCTTTGGCAACCAACCTTGCCTTGTATCTTTCAACGACCCCATCACGTCGTTGCTTCACTGTGAAGACCCATTTGCACCCCCACTGTCTTCTTCCCTGTTAGTAGAGTACTAAACTGAAAAGTGTCATTATGTTTCAAAGCATCCATCTCTTCAACCATAGCAGCCCTCCACTTTGGGTCATTGTTTGCCTCCAGCCAAGTCTGTGGAATGGTAGCCCTAGACAAGGATGAGACAAAGGCACGCGAGGGTATAAATAATGCATGGTAAGAGACATACTAAGAACGAGTACCCTTTCTCAGGGCAATAAGTATATCAAGGTTATCAACAATAGTATCCTTACCATCATCTGCCTTACCCGTAGGATCTGCCTCAGGAACGGAAGAGCTTTGGTCAGGCA
>JAUEJK010261217.1:0-10080 GCA_032274865.1 Eryngium alpinum
TAATTAGCCGTATTGGGCTCCTTGTCGTATTGGGCTTAGTAGGAACTTATTCCTTTTATTATTGAGGCCTCCGGGCCTTAGATTAAATCCAATCTGATACGAATATTATTAAATAATACTCGTCTATAATTAATTAAATCGACCTCTATTTTTGGGCCCCCTACAAGTTCAAAAGCTGAAGTAAGCCAGTCAAGCTTAATAAAAAAGCCTCAGTTTTAATAAACTGAACCATTAAATACCAAACAAGCTTCTAGAAGGAGTTTGAAGTTCAAACATCAAATCTCCAACAACATTAGTTTAGAAAAACTTAATATCCAACACAATAGGAGTCCTGCAAAGGTTAGTATCATGGAAATAATAACAGAAGTTTAAGAGAGACAAGAAATAATATCACCATAGAAGCAAAGATAATAAATTTCAAAAGAGATATTTCCCTCTAATAAAAATAGTTCAAAAATATGAACTTCTAGCTAAAGTTTGATTTTGCACAGTTAATGAGAAGCAGCAAAAACATAAATATTTATAGAATAATTGTGCAACTCATACCACCATATTTTCTAGTGGTTCTTCATGGGGTGACCAAGATCAAGAAAGCCTCATAGGAGACCTCAGGCATATCCTTTCATGAAGAGCTAGTGTGTGTTGTATCCTAGATGCAACATGATGCATGTTTGACAATTTATATATAAAATAATAAGTACTGATAAATCACAAGTACTACTGCCATAAACTATTTTCAGTCAAGTAGGAGAAATTCTCCAATTGATAGAAAAATACAAAAGGAGACACATGTTTTAAATTATTACAGGCCAAACAGTATATGTGCCAAGATAAATTGGTCAAATAAATAAAATATATTAAATATCATACAAGATGGCATATTGCAGTCAATCAAACTAGAATGAATACTTAATATCCATTTAAAACAAATCAAGATCAGTGAGTTGAGATGAGCCATTAACACACTGCTGGGAATCATTCAAGAAGAAATAGAATTCCTCTAACAGATAGCAGATTGCAGTCAATTAAACTATAATGAATACTTAATATCCATTTAAAACAAATCAAGATCAGTGATTTGAGATGAGCCATTAACACACTGCTGAGAATCATTCAAGAAGAAATAGAATTCCTCTAACAGATGTATGAAAGTAGATAGAACCATTAGGCCTCATCTTTCCAAGCAATTTCTAGTTTGGGCATAACATTTAATGTATTTGAGAGGTTAAAAAAATATCATGAAAGAGGTAACATGTATTCTGGAACATAAAAGTAGGTAATATGCAAATAGCAATTTCCTAAAATAGCTAAGCACAGTTATTCACATGATAGTGACATGTCAGAAAAGTAAATATGCAGTCACGAATATCAAGTATCAGTACATAGAAAAGATACAAATAGCAAAAATTTCAAGTAGTTGGAGCAAAAAGTTCCATTTAATAAATCCAAAATATCAAACTTTGAAAAGAGAAATTTTGTATCATTTCAAAAGTACTAATATGGACTTATTTTTAGAAACAGAGTTTGAGAAAAGAGTTCAGTTATGGCAGTTTTAATTAACATTTTCCCTCACTAGAGTCAACTGATAAAATAAATTAACATGAAACACTTCAACTATCAAGGATTGATATAACAGTAGCTAGTAGTCATGAGAACCAAGTATATTTTTATAATTATAGATAACTTGTATATGTAGCTAACTTAGACACATCATATAAAATATCTACTCTAGTAAAATTAGAAGGATACTGTAAACTACCAATAATCTAATCATACATAACTGAGATACGTGAACTCTTGTTTTATTCTTGGATAGAACAACTTTGTAATCATGTGGGATAGTCAAAATTCTACAATTTAAAAAACCACATCTCTCAAGTATAAAGTTCTCTATATAATGAGATTGCAATAAAGTTATTCCATCAGCCGATTCAAATAGCTTGATACCAAGAATCATAGTAGTTATTCTCATATCTTTTATCTCAAAGTTCTTATTCAAGAAAGTTTTAATCTTATTAATAATCTCAGTATTGATTGCAAACAACAACATATTAAGAATATATAAATATAAAATAATACAATCTTTAATTTTAACCTTGATATAGATACACTTATCATTATCATTCTGTATACTCATCACCTTTATCATATCGCAATCTTTTAAGTTTCATATCACTTTAAGTTCCAGCTTCATTCTTAAAGATGATCATTTTTCAAGTGTGCGCTTCATCTTTATGTTTAACTAAATAAACATGATAATATCAATTAGCATCATCAATAATCAATAATGGTAATAAATTAGTTTTAAGTCTTTAGCCAACATGACATTAAACTCACTAATGTATAAAATAAATCTAATAGATCTGATTTTCTGATAACATTTCTAAAAGGTTTCCTTACTAGTTTAGCTGAAGCACATATATAACATTTAGATTTCTAGTTGATAACATGCTTTCATTTCAAATCATCATTCTATTAGCAGATTTATGGTTTAGATTACTAAAATAATAATGCCATAATTTAGATTATTCGACACAATTAATAGTAGAATAAATAATACCAATGCCATCAGAATTCACATAACTTATATTAACTAGAACAGACCATCATAAGAATAACCTTTATAAAATAAAGACCCAAAGTGAGTCACTACGATCCTATTAGTAATAAAAGAATGATAGTTAGGTTTCGTGATTGAGGTAATTAATCTAGAAGCTGGGTTGAATTGCTTAATGCCCGATCTTTAAAATTACCGTTTTTTTAGAATTTTAATCAAGTTCGGTAAGTAATTCAAGTGCCAATAATATTGAACTACTTTTTATACAACTATTTAGTTTCCAAGCAAAGTTAAGTCTTTGAAAGCCAATATTCTAAGCCAATTATTTTAAGAGTCAGGTGTGTAGTTGCAGTCCGCATATACCATCTCGGAGTAAAAAATAATTACGATAATTTTCTTTTAATTTACTTGATAAATTTTAACACATTATATATGTGTGATTTATATGCAATTAAAATAAGTATGAAAAGAGACTATCAATGTGATTTATACTGCTTCGCTAATTTATATATCCGTTTTCTCGATATATAAGCTCCCTACTATACCGACCTCCTCTCTCAGAGTCAAGACTTTTCTATCAAAAACTAAAATGACTTTTTCTATAGATGGAGAAACCTTTACACCCGTTACAAAATGATCATGGACTTTAACTATTATGTTTACGCAATCCTGCGCAGACTTAAAATATACACAATTACAACAAAATTCTTGGACAACTATCATAGGCTATTCCTTAATCCGTAATATATAGATTCTAGTATTAGAATAATCTAGGTCAACAATACCTTAGACTCATATTTAATCTCGCATAACCAATACATGTTAATAGTCTCGAACTTCTCAAATGAGTTGGTGCTGGGTCTTGATCTTTCTCTTTTCTCAATTTTATATAATTTCTTCAAGATTGTTGGGAAATACCATTATATGCGCAACCTATTTAATTAGACAGAACTAATCAACAAGCATGGAACGCAACAGGTTATAACAGTTTAACAGAATAAATATAAACCATATAAGAATAGTCAAACAAGAAATAGAATATTATAATAAAGACAAGAAAAAATATTGTACCGTAACACGGTGCGAAAACCACTAAATACAATACACATATACCTCATTGTGTCACCTACGCATTAAATTCCATATACTGTTTATGAAGAAATATTCACCCCTGTTACGTCGTGATAGGTTGTCAAGGATCTTCTCCCAAGATAAAACAACAATTTTGCTAACACGGGGCACTCCGAAGTAGCAAACAGCGGATACCGTACTAATTTAACCAAAAAAACAATAATTAAATAAGAGGACACTATGAAGGATAATTTTCTAATCATGTACTAATTTCTGGACCGAAAACTGATAAATAGAGAGAAATTATAAGATTTTTTTTATATGTCGTAGATAATGCATAGATAGCTAGATTGCAGTTCTAGGTAATCCTAAAATAAATTGGATTAAAGTCTTAATTATTAAGTTATTCAATTTGTAATTCATAATTCTAGTATTAATTTAAATTTTTCCCATTAAGTTTCTTAATATAAAAGTCCTATGTATAATATTTAGGTCGAATTTTTAATCACACTCTGAACTTGATAGTACATTATCATGATCATGATAATGTAAGTATTTACATTCATGATGTGACACAATAGCCATTATGATGACACAAATAATGGTCATTGACACTAATAATGGCCATCCTCACGACCGCATTACCCAATATTATTTTCATAACATCGGCGTAGTCCATCATTAGGAACTAACTATGACTCATTACAATGAAACTTTTCTCAATACTAAATGTAGGAGTAAAGAAGATACTCCAAACACTTAGGTGCTTGTTTAGTTAAACTCGAAAGTAGTTACCTATGGAAAATTTAAATTAACGTGTATCTCAAGTGCTTAGGAAATATGAAAATTTGTTTGATTCAACACATGAAGTGAATAAATACGAAAAGTTGTACTTATGAATGAGAGGATGAGTAAGTAATTTTCCACGTGTCAAAGGTATTGAGATTTCCTAGGAAGTAAATACCTCCATATTTTTAACAACCAAAAAAATTTCTCTTTCTATTTTCTAGGAATTTCAAATACCTAGATATTTAAAGTCCAATCAAACAATCTCTTTGTTTTATAACCATTTGCAAGGAGCTCTTTCGACCTAATTCCATTTAAATTTTTAAGCGGGTTCAAGTTTAAAAATTAAAGCCCTCATCAAGGAACAACCTCAATGTGTGGGTTCAATTATCTACATTAAAATATCCAAAACAAGAACTACAAACTTTGACAAATAATTTACAAATTTTATATATTCAAATACCTTCCTTCTTCTAGACGGTTTGCTGTGTAAGAACCTAAGGCTGAAGGAAGAAGGGAAGGTGGTGAAAAAACTGAAGCCTACAACCAAGAAGATATTAAATATTGTAGTTTGATTTCAGCATTTGGTCAACTGGGAAACAAAGGTTTGCAGTAAATATTTCCCCAAGGCCAATCAAATAACCTATGGACCATATTTGGAGGAGGAGAAGAATAAGGAAAATAAGATGTGCGCAAGAGGTACAAAATAAACTTCCACAATCATTTGATAAAATTACCTTATTTGCAGTAACTGCATTTACTAAACATCAAAAGAACGATAGTAACCACTTTATACCATATAGTTCTCCTGATATAACTCACTGTATAATCTTACAGAATGATTGCAATAATTCTGAAAGCAAATGCAGCTTTGGGAAGAGTTTTGCGTTACAAAAAATGGTCAAAAATTGAGACATCCCGATGAATGTGTAGTTTGTTCCACTGAAAAATGTGTAGGAATATTTCCTCATGAGCTAGAAATAGAGATCAATTATCATAGTTATACGATTAATCTTAAAATCAGTAAACTGCAGAGATATCAAGTACTTATTGTATTTTGTGCTAACTGCAAAAGATTTCTGCTAATTGTGCTAAGCATAGACGTCGCAGAGAGTAGAAACTATGCAGTGATCTGCTGTTGTTGTTGCTGCTGCCGCTGCTGCTGCAGTTGAAGAAGATGACACTTTAAGCTCCACTCTTCAATCTGCTCACATAAAATTCAATCGCTATCATTAACTTAGATTGAGAAAATATATACAAGAATCTACTGGCTGAATTATCTGTAAGATCCCATTTAAGCAATCTAAGATCCCATTTAAGCAATCTAAGATCCCAGTTAAGCAATCCACTTATTTATGTCACAGATTTCATTAAAAAAAAAATTCAGTGAAAACTTTCTGAATTCTTAATTCTACCTCTAACTTTGAAACAAATCTGGACAACTCCAAGAACTCTTCTAACATTGACTTCTCTTGTGCAGCTACTTCTGCTAATTCTGCGAGTACTACAGCCGTTTGATCTGCCTGTTCATGCAAATTCACAACATTGTCATCAAAAACCAGTAAATTACAATCACAGAATGTTATCTACACTTTAGCATACCTCAGTTGAAAAAGAAGATAGCATGGACTCGATAGATGATGCCAAATCTGATGCATAGCGCAAGGCAAAAGAAGCTGATTCAGTTTCCACCTATAAGTCGAAGTCATGTTATAATAAAAAGATGCGAATAAACAAATTGTAATATTTAACAAAACAAACATATCAGCCATTTTGAAGTTTTTGTTTGACATACCACAGCTCCTTCAATAAGAGGTATCCTGCAAACAACGGAATGTAAAGAATCTGTGATCATAGAAACTGCCGATAAATGTTGCTTTTCAGTATGGCCCCATGATTCCAGTGGCTTAATCTGTAAGATATATATTAGAATCATAATCTTATACTATTAGTCAATTGTGTGCTTTATATTAATTAAGAAATAATATTTACAGACTTGAGAAGAAAGAATATAGTTCAGCTTCATCTCCAATTTCTCTTTTTCTAGCTGTACTTTCGCTCGTAGAACAGAATGTTGCAACTTTATAAGAGCATCATATGCGTATAACAAATTTTTCTGAAAAATCAAGAAAACAATATAGCAAGGATTAGATTTACAAACTTATAATACTCATAGATCACGACCAAAACTTAGGATTGAACTCACACAAAATAAATAAAATCTTTTAAAATCTCTGCTTAATAATGTAATGTGAATTTATTTCGTAGACAACCCTAATTAAATATTCCATACTAATATCTAGTTCGGTTCAGACTATAACATGACAAACCTAATGAATCCATCAATCCATTATAAATGGAAGTAATTATTTCGAAATAAAGGGTTACCCGATGCGAAGTCTAAATTCTAAATTAAAATGATCGAAGATACTTATTTTATTTTTAATAATATTATAGGATGGTGTAATGAATGATCAAAATTGCTGAAACAACACATGCAACAAGTACTAAATTACGTACCTCAGTTTGATTAGCTATATTCTTATTCACTGCTTCACCACGAGCATTAACGTATCTCCACTGCATCAACCGATTATGCAACAATCGAAGCTGATGAACACTCTCAGCTGCCGTACTTGGTCCTGAAACCACCGTCACACCACTACTACTTGGATAAGGCTTTTTAAATAAATCTAAACCCAAACTTATAAAACTCCCTACACCTTTTGCTCTGGTCGGACTAGTTGGAGGTAATTTCCCCTTGGAAGGACTTGTTGGAGGCTTCGAATTCGATTGTGTGTGTAATGAAGGCTTTAAAACTGATTGTTGTGGTGGGGACGATCTTCCAGGAGACGATCCCCACCTGGGTGGCGTTGTTATCCAATTAGCCTTTTTCGTAGTCTTATTCTTTGGAGAATTTTCCTGAAACACTGTTTCCGAGTTTCCTTTTCTTGGCCTTTCATTCATGTATTTTGAAGTAACTTCTTTCCCTGTCTTCCGAAAACTTGAACTTACAGTCGGTGACATGTAAGAAGAAGTAGGTGAACTTCTTCCAATATACGGTGATCCCAAACTAGTATTAGAGGCAAAATCACTAATCTCTGAACCAGAGTCATGATTTTCCGATTCTTCAGATCGACCACCAAAAGACTTCTGCCTTAACGCAGTTTCATCAACCGACATTCTTCCAGGAATCATCAAATTATTATCATCAATCACCGAAGAATTCGACGACGATCGTCCTGGAAATTTGAATTTTCCGGTATACCTCATCGATCCACCACCGAAAAACGGCTTATGATTCTCCTTACTACTACTTGAATTCTTATCAATACTTTCAAATCTACTAAAAACAGCACTAGAACTCCTTTGTCGATTAAGTACAGACGAATTCTGATTCGAATTTTTGAAATCCTTTTCTCTTTCTTCATCTAGGTGTTTACCTAAACTTTCATGTTTAGATGATTTTCCGGCGGCCGATGGCCAAAGTTTTCGTAATAAACCGGAGTCATGACTCCGATGCTTCGTCGATAAAACCGAATTCGATTGCTTCGGGATTTGCGAAAGTGTTGGATTCGGAGACGAAATCGGTACATGTTCGATTCGATTTTGTGGAGAAGATGAAATACTATGGAGATATCTAGAGCTAACTTCTCGGAATTTTGACCGGCGATGTTCGTCGGAAGCTTTTTTATCGCCACTGTGTGTGTGTGTTTTTTCCATTGTGAATATTTTGGTTTGGAGTGAAGAAATGGAGAATAAATTAACCGGCAGTGAAATACTGAAATAAAAAGAATTGCCGGCAGAGGTGAAGTTACGAAAATGACCTCGTGGTTCTGTTTATTTATCGTTATTAACAAAGTACTGAAAGGGCATATTAGGAATTAAGTGAATTTTGAAATTTAGTGAGAGAAAGTAAAAGTGGTTAAAATTTAGAGAGAGAAACGTCGGGACTGTAGGAAACAATACTACTGTTTCAAACATTAGGATTTAGAGAGAGAAAGTTTAGCCGGCTTTTAATTTAACCTCCCATCTGCCATGTGTTAACAGTCAACAATATTTTGAATTTTTTTATTTTTATTTATGTGGGCCACTGAATAAATAATAAATAATTTTAATAAATTGTGGATTATTATTCTTATTGAAGTATCTTATTTTAATATACTAGTAATACTTTTTCATTTGCTATTTATGTGTGGTGTAGAAAAAGATTCAGTCAAAGCTTAATTAATATCATTTATTTTTTTAAATATGTATTAATATAAAATTAACAATATATCTTTCCATAATTCTATATGAGGATAAAAGAAGTCGAATCTTTTCACGTTTATAATTGGTTGGATTCTTTTACATTTGTCGAACATAAATTAAATTATATTATATTTTTAATAGAATTACTCATCAATATCTTTTGACAAGTGCATAAGAATATAATTATTTATAAATTTTTATAATTATATAATTATATAATTCAACTAAAAATTAAAAATGAATATAAAAATATTTTAGTATTATATATTACAATTAGTTTAACTGTTACTAATAATTGTATAATAATAATCAAATATAGTATTACTCCCTGACTCGTTTTCATTTTAAATGAGTTAATAATATTTTAGTTTAGTATTCTTTTATAAAAATATATCAAATAAAAATTTTAAAATTTTATTTAATATATTTCTTTATAAAAAGTCTTAACAGAAAAATATTTTTAACCTACTTAAATTAAATTATGTGTAAAAAATTAAAGTCATTATAAAATCTATCTTACGTCTTTAAGCTCAAACGAAGACCCGCAAACATGATCGTGATAGCCTGATTCATTTTAAACACCAAAGACCCGGTCTATTTAGTAAAATATCTCCACAGTTGGTTTGTAGTTAACCACGTCAAAACCAACTCCCCCTATTCAGGAGGGAAGTTGCCCACGTGGCTGAGAAAAAAGAGAAAATACGGTTACTTACACCCCTATAAATACCCTCTATCTCTTTGTAAACATAATTCATATTCTTCTAATACTTCAAGCTCTCTAACTTCTCCACTCTCTCTAAACTCTCTTATGAATTATATACGCCTATATATATATAGACAGTCATTAATCTTGCATAAGGTCATCTTGAGTCTAACTCGACCTTGGGTGTACTTTGGTTGCCAATCTACTGACACCTCCGATCTACCAAGCATGGCTAAGTGTTTTCCTTCTTTATCTTTATTGCGTACTGTAACTTTCATTCCACTGTAACTAACTTAGGCGTCGGAGTCCTACCGGACACCGCCACCTCCGGTGTCCAGTGGGAGCTAACCCCACATTTCTTCTCTTTGTGTTTAACCTTGACATGTCTTGCCGTTCTCCCACCAATCACAAATCGACCGTAGAAAACTGCTTCTACAATTTGGCGCCATCTGTGGGAACGAATACCATGTCGCTTAAAGAAGGGGAGATCAATGTCCCCGCTCAGCTGGCTGCTCTCTTGGAGCAACTCAAAGAGACCAGTGCCGGACTAGCCGCAGTCCCGGGAAGAGAACGCTGCCATATGGAAGGAGAATGCCAACCTACGTACCAAGGTGGACCGAATGCAGGCTACCAATAGCCTCGTTCGACCACCCAGACCGCACCAGCAACTGTTGGACTCCATCCGGCCTCTTCAACCCATAGGGTCTACTCT
>JAUEJK010261328.1:0-10077 GCA_032274865.1 Eryngium alpinum
ACGCAAAGACAGGGAACGGAAATTGTACGAATTTCCCAACAATTACTAGCACCTGAAAAAATGTTAATAAAACTGATAAAACAGATTATATGCACTAGGGTATGGAGAACATTAATCCATTGATGATCATACAAAACCTGGAGTCCACCAATTTGATCATGTAGAAGAATCGTAAAAATCCCATTATCTGGATGACTGTTACTTCCCTTTGTTAAATGTGGCTCAGGGCATTCCGAGTAGTACTGCCCAATCAGCAAAATGGCCTTGATTATATCCCAACAATATTATGTAAACACAACACCTCTCAACAATCATCGTATGGGTCCAATCTCTCTTGATTAGCACGTTAAACCCTTAAATTATTTTTCCGATGTCCCACTGTGCAGGGCTTGATGCTGATTATAAGTTTGAGATATCCGAAAAACACCCCATAAAATTAAAGTCATCTAATTTTAACTACAATTAAGTTCACAACTGAGAGAATAAAATTTCGAGCAGAAGAAGACTCAGACATACCTAAAAAAAGCTGGAATATCTTCGGAAATGGAAGAATTAGGAGACATAAAGCATGGAAACATATCCCTCCATTCGTTGCTGACGGGCTAAACAAAGAAAAATTACTACTGAAAGCAAACCTTCTTGTTTTATCACGCGAATAGTACAGTTTCTTCACCTCCAGATCCTGCTCATTAAATTGCCTCACACCTTCCAACATCTTATCCATCACACTTACTTCTATACCATGATTAATTATCTGCAAAAATCCAAAATGTTGACAGGCTTCTCGAACTTGTTCCACTATTTTGCATCTCAGAACCGCATCTTTGTCAATGTCTGTCAAGTCTATGATGGGAATACCAAACTGATTGTATCGTCGATAAAGAATTTATGAATATTTTTTACACCATCATCAACTACTCCCTCCGGTACAGAATATAAGCCGTTTAAGAGTTTTACACGATAATTTGGGAGAACAGAAATACATATAACTATGCATTAATTAGGCTAAGTTTACTCATATTTTTTCTCGGTAAAACCAAATTTATCATAGAAAAATTAAAAGCATTTATTATTATTTTTAGACTACTGCAGGTTTCATATATACAACTGTATATATACGCATAAACATACCATGTGAAAAGATAAAAGTGAGAATATAACATTAATAGGGTAATTAATATAATCATTGAAATTTACAAGCTGCTTATATTTTGATTCAATTTTTTTTTCTTAGAACTGCTTATAATTTGTATCGGAGGGAGTAGTCTTTTAACACCAGCTTTGGTGGCATCAAAAGCTTGCCGTTCAGCTCTCGATTCCATCCTCTTACACAATCAGAGATAAAATAGCAAACACTATGAGAATGTTGTTTTCACTGAATTAACTAAATTAGGGAGACACAATTGATTATTTCAAATTGCTGATTTTATTTGCGCAACACTCAAGAGTCAAAACATTAATTCAGAGATCAGGTGTAATTTTGTAATTAAAATTAATATGCACAATAATAGAAATGGGAAAAGAAAAGGATGGGATAACCCAATTGATTTTGCTTTACAATTGTAGTTTTATCTTACACCACAAGTATAGTACATTATATGAAAATCTGTCTGTTCATTGTTTTATTCATCTGATCTTTCTTTCTATTAAATCTTGAAGTGTGTGAGAGCTGAATTGCCATCAAGCCCTTTTGCAAAAATGTGCTCCATAAATTCTTTAACCGCAAAAGCCCTGTATCTTGGAGGATTTTCTTCAGATAACAATTCCTTAATAGGCTCGTAAATATCTGCTGATGTTAAGGGACCTGTCGTAAGGAAACATGCCACTGATATTCTCGGACCGTTTCTACTCGCCAATACTCTGTGTTCTGCACTTAAGAACTTGTCGTTCGATATAAACTGTCAGTTCAAATTCAAATCACACCTTAGTTTCAAGCTCAAAGTGCTAAACCCAGTTAAACTAGTATACATATAGGTAGACCTGTTGCAGCAATTTGTCATATAGTCGGGTTCGACTGAAATCATACTCACAAAAACTCGTAAATAAAGTATTTGAAAAGCAAAAACACACTATTGATACTATAAATACAATACCCTATAGATGTTTTCACATGATCTACTTGGTATTATTATCTATAAAAGGGTGGCTCGAGAAACAAAAAATGATTGAATCTAAATATATGTTTAATCATAAATCATAATCGTCAACAGGTTATACATTTCTTACACTAATATCTAACAGTTTCTAGTTTTTAAGCTTGTATGTAATCTTTATATAATTGGAGGGTTGCTAAGTTGGTTGCTTGGTATTAAGAACCAAATGTTCATATTGTTTTTAGGATGCTAAAAACTAGTCTGTAAATCAATACTTGCCTGCAAAAAATCTCCAATATTAACAACTAGAGCTCCAGGAACAGGAGGGACATCAACCCAACGATTTTGATAAAGAACTTGAAGCCCTCCTATTTGATCCTGCAAAAGTATTGTCATAAAATCATTGTCCGCGTGCCTGCTAGTGCCTATGGTTCGTTCTGGCTCTGGACATGCGGGATAGTAATGTCCTAATGTTGGAAGTCCATCTGCACTCCCTCTGTCGTTGAGGTAATTCTTGCTTAATCCAAGAGCCTCTGACAGTAGTTCAAACAAACATCTTCCCAATTTCATTACCTCGTGTAAGTACTTCATTATCACATCTCTGCAACAAGATTGAATGAACATATTTAGATGCTCGTAACTTAAATTTCGATATTGTCAAGCATGCCCACCCTGGTTTACTTAAAAAGTTCAATAAATTTGTTTACATGCATATTTCAGGCAAATAGTCTGGATTCGGAGATTTAGGAGCTATGGTGCAGTAAAAAGTATCCCTCCAGTTAGCTGCTGGAGCAGTAAACAAATCAAGATTACAACTGTAAACAAAAGCTTTCATGTTGTTTCGAGTATAGCACTGCTTCTTTACCTCCGTATCTTGCTCATAAAATTTTCTCCCTCCCTCCAACATCTCCTCTAAAGTACTAATTGGGATACCATGTTCGTAATTTGAAAGAAACCCCATGTCTTAGATGCATCACAAACTTTCTCAATTATCTGCTGTCGAGTTGAATATTTGTCCATGCCAGCAAGATCTATGACTGGAAATTTGAACTTTCCATTTTCGGAGCTGGACACTTCCGCATCTAAAGTATGTGGTGGATGAATGAATATACGAGGAACGTATGTGATTCCTGAATCAACAAGCCCTTTAACACCAGCTTTTGTGTCGTCGAAGGCTTGCAATTCACTTTTCCGGTCATAGTTTAGTTCATCATTTGGCACATGAACATCAGCTATGCCAACCACCATCGTAATCTATTTAACATTTCTACTACTAGTATTAAGTAATTACTATATCTGGTAAAAGACTAGTAGTTTAAAAGTTGGGGAATATCGCTGTACATATATATATTAGTCTGTTCATTAGTTATCAGTTGCACCATATATTTTGTCAGTTGGTAGTCAAGCTCCAATGCAAACAGTTGACAATTGTCACACCTCGGACCAATAGTTAGTCTATCTTATGATTTAAAAAATTTATCTTCTTACTTCAACAGCCGTAATAGTTAATAAGATTAAGATTAGTAGTTGCACACAAAGTCCAGGCACTCCAACTGCGCCTGAAGTTGAAAAATCAAACAAGTCTGCTCAAAACGATATATCAGCCAGTTCAGGCAGTCCATCACCTTTTTTATATATATTTCTCTTCAATCCTCTTCATTCCTCAGCTAATTTATTATGTAAACCAAAATAACATTTTTTATTCTGTTTAAATTGGGAAGTGCACTACGCAACTAGAGCTCTACCAGATCATGTACAACCTGTGGCTGTCGTGCATCAACCCAACAATTTTGATAAAGAACTTGAAGCCCTCCAATTTGATTCCTGCAAAACTACAGTCATGAAATCATTGTCTACATGCCTGTTAGTGCCTATGGTTCTTTCAGGCTGGGGATATGCCAGATAGTAATGGCCCAACGTTGCAAGCCCATCTGCACAGCCTATATCATTGAGGTAACCGTGGTTCAAACCAAGAGCCTCTGACAATAGTTCAAACAATGATCTTCCCAATTTCATTATGAGTAGTTCACTAGCACATCTCTGGAAAAGGTGACAAATTTCGACATTTTATCCATCGCACTTGCTGGTATACCATGATTAATTATCTGAAAAAAATCCAAAATGTTAACAGGCTTCTTGAACTAGTTCCACTACTTTGCTTGTCAATGTTTATCAAGTCTATGACAGGGACAACAAACTGATTGTATCCGGAATCAAGAAGTTTAGCTTCTTCATCGATAAAGAATTTATGAATTTCTTTTTGACCATGATCAACTAGTCCTTTTAACACCAGCTTTCGTGGCATCAGAAGCTTGCCGTTCAGCTATCCATTTCATTCTCCTACACAACCAGAGATAAAATAGCAAACACTATATGAGAATGTTGTTTCCTCTGAATTAACTGAATCAGGGAGACACAATTGATTAGTTTAAAATTGCTGATTTTATTTACTGCAACATTCAAAAGTCAAAACATTAATTCAGAGATCAGGTGTAATTTTGTAATTAAAATTAATATACACAATAATAGAAATGGGAAAAGAAAAGGATGGGATAACCCAATTTATTTTGCTTTACAATTTTAGTTTTATCTTACACCACAAGTATAGTACATTATATGAAAATCTGTCGTTCATTGTTTTATTCATCTGATCTTTCTTTCTATTAAATCTTGAAGTGTGTGAGAGCTGAATTGCCATCAAGCCCTTTTGCAAAAATGTGCTCCATAAATTCTTTAACCGTAAAAGCCCTGTATCTTGGAGGATTGTCTTCAGATAACAACTCCTTAATGGGCTCGTAAATATTTGCCGATGCAAATGGACCTGTTGTAAAGAAACATGCCACTGATATTCTCGGACCATTTCTGCTCGCCAATGCTCTGTGTTCTGCACTTATAAACTTGTCGTTGGATATAAGCTGTCAGTTCGAAACATATTCACATTAGTTTCAAGCGCAAGTGCTCAACCAAGTTTTACTAGTATAAATATATGTAGACCGGTGCAGCAGCTAACATTTATGGTACATAAATGAGAAATGTGTAATTTACCATATAGTCAGGTTCGACTGAAATCGTTCTTACAAAAACTCATATTGAAAAACAAAAATACACTATTGATACTATAAAAACAATACCCTATAAATGTTCTGATGTTTTCACCTGATCTATTTGGTATTATTATATATAAAGGGCTGGTTGAGGAACAAAAAACGGTTGAATCTAAATATATGTTTAATCATAATCGTCACCAAGTTATACATGTTTTACACTAATATCTAAAGGTTTCTAGTTTCTAAGTTTGTATATAGTCTTTATATAATTGGAGGATTGCTAATTTGGTTGCTTGCTATAAAGAACCAAATGTGTTAATATGGTTTTTAGGATGCTAAAACACTAGTCTTATAAATCAAGTTGTGAATGAGAATACTTGCCTGCAAAAAATCTCCAATATTAACAACTAGAGCTCCAGGAACAGGAGGGACATCAACCCAATGATTTTGATAAAGAACTTGAAGCCCTCCTATTTGATCCTGCAAAAGTATTGTCATAAAATCATTGTCTGCATGCCTGTTAGTGCCTATGGTTGGTTCTGGCTCTGGACATGCCGGATAGTAATGGCCTATTGTTGCAAGTCCATCTGCGCAGCCTATGTCCTTGAGGTAATTCCTGCTTAATCCAAGAGCCTCTGACAGTAGTTCAAACAAACATCTTCCCAATTTCATTACGTCGTGTGAGTACTTCATTATCACATCTCTGCAACAACATATTTAGATGCTCATAACTTAAATTTCGATATCATCAATATGCTTGCCCTGCTTATACTTTTTAAGTTTACTTAAAAAATTCAATAAATTTGTTTACCTGCATATTTCAGGCAAATCGTCTGGATTCGGAGATTTAGGAGCTACGGTGCAGTAAAAAGTATCCCTCCAGTTAGCTGCTGGAGCAGTAAACAAATCAAAATTACAATTGTAAAGAAAAGCTTCCATGTTGTTTCGCGTATACCACCGCTTCTTTACCTCAGTATCTTGCTCATAAAATTTTCTCACTCCCTCCAACATCTCTTCCAAAGTACTAATTGGGATACCATGATTTGTAATTTGAAAGAAACCCCATGTCTTAGATGCATCACAAACTTTCTCAATTATCTGCTGTCGAATTGAATCTTTGTCCATGCCATCAAGATCTATGACTGGAAACTTGAATTTTCCATTTTCTGAGCTGGACACTACTGCGTCTAAAGTGTCTGGTGGATGAATGAATATACGAGGAACATACGTGATTCCTGAATCAACAAGCCCTTTAACACCAGCTTTTGTTTCGTCGAAGGCTTGTAATTCACTTTTCCGGTCATAGTTTAGTTCATCATTTGCTACATGAACATCAGCTGTCCCAACCACCATCTTAATATATTTAGGGTTCTTACTAGTATTCAGTATTTATATCTGGTAAGGGACTAGTAGTTCAAAATCCGGAGAATATCTTTATACATATATAGTCTGTTCATTAGTTATCAGTTGCACCATATATTTTGCAGTTGGAAAATGAATGGTTAGACTATGAAACTTTGCTACGGAACCATAAGTATAAGAGTTTCATAGGTGCTAGTCATGCTGCAAAGTAAACCGTTGACAGTTGTCACACCTCGGACCAATAGTTAGTCTACCTTAGGATTTGAAAAAAATTATCTTCTTACTTCAACAGCCGAAATAGTTGATGAGATTAAGATTAGTAGTTGCACACAAAGTCCAGGCACTCCAACTGCGCCTGAAGTTGAAAAATCAAACAAGTCTGTTCAAAATGATATATCAGTTAGGTCAGGCAGTCCATTACTCTCTCTCTCTTCATTCCTCAGCTAATTTGTTATGTAAACCAAAATGTATAATATTCTGTTAATATTGGAAAGTGCACTACACAACCACACTATGAGGAAGATAAGGCCAGAGCTCTACCAGATCATATACAACCTGTGGCTGTCGTGCGTCATACGTATTTGATTGTCAGAATGTCTATCACCTCATACGTCGACAATAAGATCCCCTCAAATTTCGTGGATATTGCAATCTTTCTGTAACATTTTCGGTCCTCACGTATTTGTCTTGTACAAATAGCTACTTCCATTGTAAAGTAGACTAGTGATAACAGAACAACCTCGATAAGTTGTGCATTTTAAAAATGTAGTTAAGAGACAACCTAACTTTCTAGTTGCTGGCTAGAATTTGAGATGCTCAACTTGGAATTGCTACTACAACGTTGCAGAATAAATGAATCCATATCGTCCGGTTTTATTCATGTAATTATGAGGTTATCGTAATTATATTTTATCTGTAAGTTTATTACATCTTGAAGTGCAACAGAGAAGAGTTTCCATCAAGCCCTTTTGCATAGAAGTGCTCTGTAAATTCTTTAACCGTGAAAGCCCTATACTTTGGTGGATTTTCTTCTGATAACAACTCCTTCATGGGTTCAAAAATCTTTGATGACGTAAATGAACCTGTGGTAAAGAAACTTGCCACTGATACTCGTGGGCCAATTCGGCTTGCAAGTACTCTGTGTTCGGAGCTGATAAACTTGTCGTTTGATATAAGCTGCAAGTTCAATAATAATCAAAGATTAGTTTCAACAAAATGTACACTTGAAGTCAGTGTTAGACAGTTAAAAAGATTTGAACTGCTAACGTTATTAATGGTTTTTTGGTTCACTTTATATTTTCCCATATATATATAATTGGAGGGTTGCTAATTTGGTTGCTTGGTAACCTAAACCAAATATTAATTTCGTTTCCAGGAGGCTAGAAATTTGAAGTCATTCGAAAACAGGTTGTTGTGAATGCTAATACTTGCCTGAAAACAATCTCCAATATTAACAATGAGAGATCCAGGAACAGGAGGAACATCAACCCAACAATTTTGATAAAGAACTTGAAGCCCTCCAATCTGATCCTGCAAAACTACAGTCATAAAATCATTGTCTGCATGCCTGTTAGTGCCTATGGTTCTTTCAGGCTCTCGGGACATGCCGGATAGTAATGGCCTAATGTTGCAAGCCCATCTGCACACCCTATATCATTGAGGTAACTGTGATTCAAACCTAGAGCCTGTGACAGTAGTTCAAACAATAATCTTCCCAATTTTATAACTTGTTCTGAGTAGTTCATTAGCACATCCCTGAAAAAGGTAAAAAAATTCGATATCAGCAACCATGCCTGTCTTATTTTTTACTTTAAAAGTTAGTTTCAAATTTTCAATGAATTTGTTTCCCTGCATATTTCAGGTAAATGGTCTGGATTCGGAGGTTTAGGTGCTATAGTGCAGTAAAATGTATCCCTCCAATTTGCTGCAGGAGCAGTAAACAGATCAAAATTAGAATTATATGCAAAAGGTTCCAACATCTGTCGCGTATACCACTTCTTCACCTCCGTATGTTGCTCAAATTTTTTTTTAACTCCCTCCAGTATCTCGTCCAATGTGCTAACTGGGATACCATGATTGGTAATCTGAAAGAAACCCCATGTCTGAGATGCATCACGAACTTTCTCAATTACCTGCTGTCGATTCGAATCTTTGTCAATGCCATCGAGATCTATGATGGGAAACTTGAACTTTCCTTCTTCTGAGATGTATACTTCATCTTTAAATATCTGGTGGATGAATGAGTATGCGAGGAACATTAGCAATTCCTGCATCAACAAGCCCTTTAACACCAGCTTTAGTGTCGTCGAAGGCTTGCAATTCACTTTTTCCGTCATAGATTAGTTCACCATTTGCTACATGAACATCAGTTGTACCATTAACCACCATCTTAATGTAGTTTGAGTTCCTTGACTAATTATAACTGGCAACGGACTAGTAATTTAGTTAGAAGCAGTGAAATATGCAAAAATATATAATCGATTTAGTAACAATCAGTTGCGCTAATTATTGATAGTTGGTCAGAATAGAATACTTTGTTAGGGAATGATTACGAGTAAGACCAAATTTGATTGGTCCTGTCAGTGGCGGTTGTTATAGGGGCCAATTTTTGTAAAAAATATTATGGCGAATTTTATAAAAACTGAACATAAGAAACTAACTATATGTATGGATGTTTGCTCCTTTAGAAGTTCAAAAAACTAACAATATTGATGATAGAATAGCATAAAATATGTATAATTATAAAAAAAAATCGTGGAATTCCTAAATTTTTCCACTAAATTTTTAATGATTTAGGGGGCCATGGCCTCTGCCCGCCTCCCTAGTTCCGCCCCTGGGTCCTATGCAGCAAAGCAAACACTTCACAACTGTAACAAGCTTGGTGCGCAAAGTCCAGAGATCCAATTGTCTGTACAGCATACGTATTTGGTTGAAGGTGGACCGAGAGAGTCTACTCCACCACATTATGAGGAAGGGGAGGAAAGGCATAAACGAAACTTAGCATGGACAACTTGATACTGACGTACAGCATAAGTATCTGGTTGGTAGGATGTGTTTTAGATTAGTTGTCTTTAGAATTCTAAAATGCAGCATATTTTGAAAATATGATCAACACAAATTTGTAAACTTGTTTAGTATTTATATCTTGTATAAATAACTTCTCCAATGTAAAGTAGGGTAGTGATAACAGAACAACTTCAATAAGCTGCGTGTTTTAGAAATGTCGGTAAGCGACAACCTAACTTTCTAATTTCTGGCTAAAATGTGAAATGCTCAACTGCGTGTTGAAGATTAATTTTTTAATAAACTAGTATATAGAGAGCCACCTAAGATCAATATAGCTAATTTGGTTGAAAATATTTGAATACACTGCAGAATTAATGAAGCCATGTTCAACTTTATTCATGTAAATGTAGGTTATTATTTAATATATTTTGTATATGTAATTTATTGTTTCCCATCCCAACGAGTTCTTTTTCATCAATGTTGTTATTTTTTAAATTAATTTATATAAAATAAAATATATTTAAAATTTTATATAAACATAAAAAATATTAAATTTGAATATATTTATT
>JAUEJK010261436.1:0-10077 GCA_032274865.1 Eryngium alpinum
CGGTTAATTTCGGTTTGGTTTTATCTTAAAACCTAAACCGATACTAAACCATTTAGTTTGGTTTTTCGGTTCAGTTTTTATTACGGGTTTTTTTCGGTTTCGATTTTTAACGGTTTGGATTTTCGATTTTTTAGGTTATTTTTTCGGTTTCGGTTTTTTCTGCTCATCCCTATCGGAGGGTGCCCTAAATGCTCATAAAAAGGTCAAAAATTATTAGAGGGAGCTACAATATGATGTAGCTTTTTTGTTTGGTAAAAGGGTGGTGAAAGGCTGGATTGGGGGATATGATAGTAGTATTTACATTAGGTGTGGTGTCTACTTGACTTCTTAATTTTATCTGGATATAAGAGTGAACATAAACATAAACATAAACATAAACATTATATTGTATTGTATATAGAAAAAGGACGTAGGATTCTGTTTAGTTTAAAAAGTCTATACAAAAAGAACTAGGGATGCACAAATGGTTAAAATCGGATTGGACCGGACCGAACCGAATACTAATTTATATATTTTTTTGGACCATGGACCGGACCGGACCTACAAAACCCGGACCGGATCGGACCTATAAAACCCGGACCGGACTGGAACCGACCGATACGGACCGAATAGTATGATAAATCCAAAATTAAGAATAATTATATTAATTTATTAACATTTTAAATAAATTTAATTAATTAATAAATAATAAATTTTTTTTAATAGAAAAATAATAAAAATATATTTTAATAATTAAATTTAAGGTTTTAAAATATATATTTAGATGAAAATTGTGAAATCTTTAATATTTTAAGTAATATATTGGTTTTATATTAATAAAATTATAACAATATATACAATATAAATAATTTTATATAGAATTATATTTATTCGGTCTAGACCGGTTATTTTCGAATTTTGGACCGGATCGGACCGAATATAAAATATTAAAAAATATAGGAGCGAGGACCGGACCGGATATATTCGGTCCGGTCCGGTCCTGGACCGAGAGGCCCGGTCCGGGTCATTTTACCGGTCTGGACCGACCCGGTGGGTAGCCCTAAAAAGAATCGGTTAACATAAATAGGAAAAGGAATTTATTAATAAAAGATAATAAATATTTCAATTTGAAATTGTAACAAAGAATAAGTAGTGAACCCTTATACATATCGAATTATCGATAATATCGATTGCAATAGAAGAGAAAAGGGAACGTCGACGATGTGAGTGAAGGCATATAACATGTCGTTTCTCCTTTTTAAACATGTTTGTTTTGTTTGCCCTCTTGTCTTCTAAGTAGTTATGATTTTATGCAGGACCTTCGGATCGAATGGTGCCCTAAATGCTCATAAAAATGTCAAAAATCATTAGAGGGAGCTACAGTATGATGTAGCCTTTTTATTTGGTAAAAGGCAGGTGAAAGGCTTGATTGAAACTATTGGGGGATATGATAGTAGTATTTACATTAGGCGTGGTGTTTACTTGACTTCTTAATTTTATCAGGATATAAGAATAAACATAAACATAAACATAGACATTATATTGTATTGTATATAGAAAAAAGGACCTAGGATTCTGTTTAGTTTAAAAAGTCTATAGAAAAAGAATAGAAAGAATTGGTTAACATAAATAGGAAAATGAATTTATTAATACAAGACAAAAAAAAATATTTCAATTTAAATTAACTTTTTTTTAGCTTCAACTAAATTAATATTTCAATTGGTTGTATAACTTTTTTTTAGCTTCAACTAAATTAAAATTCACTATTTTCAGGCTTGTCTCAGTGATGATAAACGTGGGAAAAACAATGTGGTGTTTCTATATACCTACGCGGAGGAAAAGAAGGTTCCCCTTAGTTCTTTGTGCTCCAAAAAATTAAGAGAACTGAAATTGGACTTGGTCTTCTCGAAGAATTTTTCCTTATCTCACAATAGTACCATTGCGGTATTCTTCCACGGTTTTCTTGGCGACAACCTAGCCTACAATTATCCTTCCGTCTTTTTGTGTGTTAGTAATACTTTATCACTATCTCCTGTTTAGTTTCAGTCAATTCTAAATTATTTCCTTCCTTCTTTTTGTGTGTTAGTAATACTTTATCACTATGTCTTCAATCAATTCTAAATAACTTCCTTAACTTAGTTGCTGTTTCTTACATCTGAGAATGATGATGCTCTGGCCATTCTAAAAAAAACTCAGGGAAAAATTGGATGTTGATGTGTCATTGACTGATTTGGCAGTGGAAACAAAAAAGAGAGCTTCAGTGTCAGGCCAAACAAGTACTCCCCCTCCTCATAAGAAGGCAAAAATGAACGACGCAAAATTCTCTTGGAACTGCACCTGTAAAAAGTAGGCGTATAAGTTATTTTTTTTGTCAAGTTTTTAACTCTTCTGTCACTACTGTATTAGCACATTCCATGCAATGCAGGACCTTTGGATCTGAGGGTGCCCTAAATGCTCATAAAAAGGTCAAAATTCATTAGAGGCAGCTACAGTGTAATGTAGCTTTTTTGTTTGGTAAAAGGCTGGTGAAAGGCTTGATTGGAAGTATTGGGGGATATGATAGTAGTATTTACATTAGGCGTAGTGTTTCCTTTATTTCTTAATTTTATCAGGATATAAGAATAAACATAAATATTATATTATATTGTATATAGAAAAAAGGATCTAGGATTATGTTTAGTTTAAAAAGTCTATACAAAAAGAAGAGAAAGAATTGGTAAACATAAATAGGAAAAGAAATCTATTAACAGAAGACAAAAAAAGTATTTAAATTTGAAATTGTAACACAGAATAAATAGTGAACCCTTATACATATCGAATTATGAATAATATCAATTGCAAGAGAAGAGAAAAGGGAACGCCGGTGGTGAGAGTGAAGGCATAGAACATGCCATTTCTTCTTTTTAAACAAGTTTGTTTTGCTTGCCCTCTTGTCTCCTAAGTAGTTGTGATTTTACTTGTTTTGTTGTTTGATGATCGGTATAGATGAACCTCCTGTAAATCTTTACTTTCTTCTTGTCTTACGGTTTTTTGGATTTTGATTGTATTTTTTGTTAGATTGACAGAAAGATAGCATTTATTCATTGGTTTTAATCTTAGGTCCGTCATTTTCACAACAACAATGGAGTAGTGGGGAGTTGAAGTGAAGCCCAATGAAGTCTTTGAAGTACAGCTTGGGGTGGGAAAAGCTCTGAATTTATCCTATGTATGTATTATGATTTGAAACTGTGGTCATATAATTTTTCTTAGCTCCAACTAAAATAAAATTCACTGTTTCCAGGCTTGTCTTGGTGAGGATAAATGTGGGAAAAATAATGTGGTGTTTCTATATACCCATACGGAGGAAAAGATGTTTACCGTTGGTTCTTTGTGCTGCAAAAAATCAAGAGAAGTGAAATTGGACTTGGTCTTCTCGAAGAACTTTTCTTTATCTGACAATGGTACCGTTGCGGTGTTTTTCAACGGTTTTCTTGGCGACAACCCAGCCTACAAATATCCTTCCTTATTTTTTATGTGTTAGTAATACTTTATCACTATCTCCTGTTTAGTTTCAGTCCATTCTAAATTATTTCCTTCCTTCTTTTGTGTGTGTTAGTAATACTTTATCACTATATCCTCTGTCAATTCTAAATAACTTCCTTAACTTAGTTGCTGCTTTTTGTATCCGAGAACGATGATGCTCTGACCATCCTGAAAAAACTCAGGGAAAAATTGGTTGTTGATGTGTCATCGACTGATTTGGTAGTGAAAACAAAAAAGAGAGATTTAGTGTCGGGCCAAAGAAGTACTCCCCCTCCTCATAAGAAGGCAAAAAGTGAACAACGTAAAATTCTCTTGGAACTCCACCTGCAAAAAGTAGGCGTATAAGTTATATGTTTTGTCAAGTTTTTAACTCTTGTGTCAGTAATGCATCAGCACACTCCATGCAATGCAGGAACTTCGGATCGGAGGGTGCCCTAAATGCTCATAAAAAGGTCAAAAATCATTAGAGGGATCTACAATATGATGTAGCTTTTTTGTTTGGTAAAAGGCTGGTGAATGGCTTGATTGGAAGTATTGGGGGATATGATAGTAGTATTTACATTAGGCGTGGTGTTTACTTAACTTCTTAATTTTATCAGGATATTATGGAGGAAGATGTGTTCTTGCTTCATGCCTATTTTTGTATTATTGGAAGCGTCCTTTTTGCTAAATGTTTAAGGCGGTGGGGGTTGCCTGATGGTGCTTTGTCCTTGTAATTATGCTTATGAGTTCTTTCAACTAACGAATCTCCTCCACAACTATGCTACCAGCTTGTCTATTTTTGTGGCATGGACTAGCTAGTTGATCTCTTAGCTTATCTACTTACTGATTGAAAAGACTTGTTTGGCAGCTGTAATACGTGTCTAGTAGAATGCAATATATGTTCAGGCCAGTTGGATAATGATGGTTTGAAGTTTTAGTATTGCTTTTGTCTTATTCAGCATTTCCTTCCCCGAAATCTCAAACCATTGGGGTTTAGTTTTCTACTAGAATTTTAGAACATGCGATTCCCATGCTTAATTTAGTAATTGTTTTAGAAAATATGTGCATTTTTGTGTTATGTAATAAAAATTGTTGAAACTTATTAAAATTATATTTTTAAATAAATCAATTAAAGATGAAAATATAATAAGAGATAAATGAAAAGTAGTTTAAATAATTTCTTTGTTATTAGTATTTTATTTTTGCTCATGCGATAAGTTTGAGGTAACTTGGCTGCATGATATGTTAAGTTCCTAACAGTTCTGGAGTTATACAGATAATGAGTTTGAGGTGATCTACATCATCAATTTCGAAGAACTATTTTATTATAATAAGCATACTGCAGATGTTTAATGGTTGTTGCATCATCCTTTTGATAAAGGCTCACTTGAACTTAACTACATAGTATTTTCAGTTTTACCTGCGGGCTGCTTGCCTTCGATTGCAATGGACAGGTTGTGAGGAAAATAATGTATCCCTACTTTGAAGAGGGCGAGGATTCAAAGTTTCCCTTTTATGATGGTATCTGGAAAATGCGATAGTATGTGAGTTATATAGAAGATTCGATTGGAAGAATTGAGGGCAACCATAGTACCTTCAAATTTAGGCATTGGTGTTTGCTTGATTTTTTTATTATATAAGAATATAGTCCTCAATTTTATAGTTAGATTCTTAGTTCTCTCAGTTGCGTTATTCCTTAATTATTCAAGATTTTGTTTCCATGTCAAACATGCATGAGACCTAAATCTTATTTCTTTATTTTTTGTAATATTGGGAATTCATGGGGAAACCTATTGAAGCTGATGACCCTATACTTAAATTCCTTCTCATGGAAGGTTGTCTCAGTTTAGTGTTAATAGCGTATGGCTGAAAAAACAAGAACTGCACACCAGTAACAGTTCCGCTGAACTTCATAATACTTCCTGAACAAAGTTAAGTAGTCAAGGACTTCGGATACCAAAAGGATTTAGAGCCTGTTTGGGGTATCTTAAAATAAGTTACTTATGACTTAAAGTTAATGAGTTGACTTAAATAAAAAAGTAAAATCTGTTTGGGGTATCACCTATAAGTTACTTATAAGGTAATTAAGCGTTTGTTAACTTATAACTTATAAGTCACTTATAAGTTATATAGGTGTTTGATAAATTTAAACTTATAAATTTAAGAAAATTAAAAAAAATTAAAATTAATTAATTCAACAATAATAATATTTTATTAAATAAAAGATAAATCATCTCGAGGATATTTAGTAAAATAAATTTTATACATTAAACATATTAAAATTAATGACTTAATATAACATTGATAATATAATAATATCAAAAATTAAAAATAGTTAAGTATTTATTATAATTTTATACAACATTATCCATATTAATATTAATGTAGTACTTAATACCGAAAATTCAGCTTAACTAATCCATGTTAACGGGCTTTCATTTTTTTTTCTTCAAAAGTTGGCTATCTCCAACTTTTTGAAATGGAACTTATAAACTCATATAAGCCCCATTAACTTTTTAACCAAACAGCAAATAAGTCAGCTGACAGAGCATATGATAACTTTAAGTAGCTTTTTAAGAAACCCAAACACCCAGTTAAGTATGTTTTCAGTTTATAAAAAGTACATATGGCCTACTTTTATTAAAACATCTTTAAACAAGGCATTTGAGTAGCTTTCTATTCAGCCGTTTGGTATGGTAGTTACTAATAAGCTGATTAAGTTGCTTACAAACTACTTAGGTATACACTACTAATAAATTTAAGCATACAATCTGGTATACACACGCATAGGTAGAGCTATTATACATACACCACTACATTTAAAATTATTTCTAGCATTATCTAATGACTAAAGTGTTCTATTATATTGCCTTTAGTAGATGTGGACTAGAGAAGAAACTTATCAGCTATTCGATTTTGCACTTGCTTTTGCGGTTAATTGTCATATGTGACGACCATATTATCGCACCGTGGAGAACTGAAACATCGTTATATAGAGGTAATCAGATAATGTGTTTCACTGCCCTCACATTTCTCTTTTATGTTGTTTATGTTTCTAGTTAATCTAGCTGAATGTCTATCTGACTATTCTGATGGATATTCCGAAATTTAATTTATGATTGGATTTTTATTTTGTTGATAAATTTTTTATGTGGTTTCACATAAATAGCGAAATCCATATAATCGTCCACGCGTCCGTTCGCGCGTCCGCCCGCGCATATGATAATTGTCCGCGGATACGGTCCACGCGTCGTTGTGGACTCATCTTGCAGGTCATGTTGGCTTATGGTCCATACAATGGGACTGGGCCTATCAATACCCACAATCGATCGGTAATAAATCGGTCGGTACCATAGAATTTAATACACTAGGTTTGTTAAATTGCACTAATAGCGACCAATTAATTCCGACCGACAGCAAACATTCGGTCGGTTTTATTCCAGAAAAATGCTGTCCTACGTGGACCAATGAAAAGGTAGTTAAATAGTCAAAGCTCCTTACAGCTATTAGTGACCGAATTATTACCGAGCGATAATCAGTCGAAAATTATGTTCCTATCACTGCCAAATGGACCAATTGGAAGCAGCCTATGTGGATCAAACCTTCAATGCTCATAGGAATAAAACCGACCAAAAAATTAAAAATGACCAGGCTTTTTATGACCGATTTGCGTCGATTGGTAATTATTGAAAATGTTGGTTAAAAGCGACCGATATGCTCAGGATGGTCGCTATCGGGTGGTCGGTAGTAATCATTTTTGTTGTAGTTATATATATATATAAATATATATAAATATATACATACATACAATATTTTAGTAGTTTGTTTTCTAGATCAATTTGAAGAATTTTCAATTTTCTTTCGAAAACAAAGTTTTATAGATCTGGATTCAAGTTGATCTTGCGAGTTCGTCTTCTTCGTTTGATGATTCTTGTAGTTACGACGGATAGAGTGTAACTTTTATGGGTGACAACAAATTTATAATATTTTGATCAGTGGAAGACTGATTTCTTCAAGTTTAGATATAGGGTTTTCTTTTATTTAAGTATCTTAGTTTTGATGTATAATACACCTTTTTACTTTATGCACTTATCTCTCTTGGAATCCTATTTTTTTGTAAACAACTTTGGTTAGATTTAATGCACTGCAGTGATTCCCCCCACTTGTTTAAGGTGTTAATAAATCTAATTTAGAATTTTTATAAAAATTTAGGATTTCATATGTTCTTCAGTTGTAGCGCTGTATTAGAAACACACTAGTCGTGTTATAATTTCTAGATAGTAAATTATTTTTCTCTTAATTCATAAGTTGAGAGAAAAAAATGATTTACAATCTTGTACTTGTACCTCAGTTTGAGGATTTTCTCTCATGATTATATAAGTACAAGTATGAATCCCGTGCAAAGCACGAAATGGCTATAAAATTTAATAAAATAATATATTAAGGCTGGTTAAATAATTAAACAATTAAAATATATTGCTCTAAAATAATTAGTAAAATATATTTGTGTTTGTATATCAAACAAAACCCCAGATCAAAGTCAGAAACTAAGGGTATATTGTTTATAGAATAATTTATTTTGTACAGATGTGTTCTTCAAAGGAGATCGGTTTTGAAGAACACTCGTGGCTCAAACGAGATCAATTTTGAAGAACACTCGTGGCTGCCCTGTTCTTTAAAGCAGATACCGGTAGTTTTGAAGAACACTCGTGACTGTATCTATCTCGTGGTTGTATCTACGTGAGAATATAGTCAGCAAAATCATATGAAAATCATATGAAGAAGTCATATGAAGAAGAAGAAGATGAATAGGAAAAGGGGAACCGGAAAGACAAGAATACGATTCGATTTTAGAGTTATACCGAAGTATTATTATATTATATACATAAAGAAGAAGACCGGAGTCAAAGAAAGTGTTTTTATTTAAGATAAATATTTAACTTATTATAAGGATTTTATTTGTTAATATTAAATTTAAAAACAAATAATTAAAATAGTGACGGAGACAAAAAAAACTTCATGTGATCTTATATTCTGCTTTAATAGTATAGTATAGTATAGATGAGATTCTTCGAAGTGATACGCGGTGCTTTGATTGGAACACCAATCAAACTATTACTAGTTATGTATATACCCCTATCAAATCAAAATTCAATTTAAATAACATTTAAAAATCAAGGAAGTGTGGAATTACTACTATGTGCAGAATTTGAGATAGCAGAATCTGAAATATTTTTTAAAAAGTGGCAGAAAGCGATGTGCAGGTGGAGGTGGCGGTTTCGGTGGCCGATGAGAAGGCGATGACGATGTGCCGATGAGAGATAGTATTTTTATTTAAGATAAATATTTAACATAAAGATATTTTAAGAATTTTATTTGTTAATATTTTATTTTTAAAAAATTATTAATTAAGATAATGAAGAATTTTATTTGTTAACATTTTATTTTCAAAGAATTAATAATTAAGATAATGATGACGACAAAAAAAAAAGTTCAGTGATCTCATGTTCTGCTTTAATAATATATATAAGTGGAGGTTTCGGTGGCCGATGAAAAGGCGATGACGATGTGCCGATGAGAGAGGGTATTTTTGCTTAAGATAAATATTCAAATAAAGATATTTTAAGAATTTTATTTGTTAATATTTTATTTTTTAAAAATTATTAATTATGATAATGAAGAATTTTATTTGTAAATACTTTATTTTTAAAGAATTAATAATTAAGATAATAATGATGATAAAAAATATTTGAGTGATCTCATGTTCTGTTTTAATAATATAGTATAGATTAAAAAAAAGGCTTTGCCAATACAGCATGCGTCATCATATCTTTAACACGTTTGGAACCTATTCAATTTTGTATCCATGTGATATTCAACTTTAAGTCTTTAACTCTTACGCCAACTTCTTAATCAATAAAATCATTCCGTTCAATATTACTATTAATCATTAAATTAAATGGTGAAATAGAGTTAGTGATTTTTGTTTACTTATAAAAACATTTATTAATTACTAATAAATTATCCGTGCAAGATTTATTAATAAATATTTAAAAATAGAATCTAAATTTATACTTTTTATCTTTTAATAATTATTTTTTATACATATTTAATAATTTACTTATAGTTTTAAAAATAAAATAAATAAATTATATAAAAATTATTAAAATCATAAATTCCTTCTTCCCGCAATAGTTAATATAAAAATTTTATGTTTAAAAATAATATATATATATATATATATATATATATAATATTAAACTCTTAAATTTTCTCAAGATAAATAATTAAAAATAATTAAGTGTCTATAATAATAATAATAATAATAATAATAATAATAATATAAAGAGATAATTAAGTTTATAAGTTACAGCTAAATTCTAACTATAATAGAGAATATACTTATGATTCTTATTCTACAAAGTAGATCCCAATATAATAGTAAATATTATATATATATATAATATTTATTTAATATATAATATTTAAGATAAAATAATTATAGTTATTTTTATATTAGAAATAATCTATCTTACAACAAAAATTAATATTTTAATTTTATATTAATTAAAAAAATATATATTAAATATAAAT
>JAUEJK010261546.1:0-10076 GCA_032274865.1 Eryngium alpinum
TTTCGGTCAAAGGATCTGACACGGTAAAAGGGTCGTGTCGAGTGTCGTGTCGTGTCGACACGGGTACGGCAACCAAACTGAAGAGTCGGAGTAAACCGGCATAGCATATCAATGGTTACATACTTGGATATTTTACAAGAAAACGACTAGAAATATCCCAAATACGTAATCAACCACAATTGCCAACTAATATTACAATGCTTACATACAATACATACACAAATAGGAATTTAGCACATCAAAGGTTACAAACATGGACAGTTCACAAGCAACATACGTAATTCGCTTTAAAGAGTCAACGTACCAGATATAGAAACACATTTATATAACTACAGTAGCTTATAGTTGAAAAATGACACAATGGCTATAAAATTCATCTGTATTACACCAATATAGAACGTGCATACAATTCAAAAGGGAAATTACCAAGAGATGATAATCTCTGCTTCCTTCCACTCCCTTTAGGCCGCCCTTTACTCTTCTTGTCAGCTTGTGAGCTTGGCGACGGATCAGATGACAATGCCAAAGACACATTAGCTCCATCAGGACCATGTTTCTTAGGCCTTCCTCTCTTCTTCTTTTCACCAGAAGACCCAGCAGAGCGCGTACCCATGTTATTGCCATGACCAAAACCAGGTGATGGGTTTTCAAGCGGCTGAGCAAAACCCACATTAGGGTTTGAAAAGTTCTTGAAACCAGGTGGCGTAGATAACCCGGATTGCGGAGATGACCGAAAGAGAGGACCCGAATTGGGAACCGACCCACCAACACCAACACCAACCCCTCTGTTGAAATAGAAAGGTGATGACCCAGAAAATGACATTCCTTCCCTTCTATCCATGCATTTAAAACTCAGAAGTTTCAATACCACAAGAAATAGTAGCAACAACCAAGATACAATATATACATATATATAGTCTAATTCTGAACCATATTCTACAAAAAAAAAAAACACTTACCCACTTGAATTTCTTGAGAAGAAGTGAAATTTTGAGACAGAAATTAACAGCTAGGTGGAAATTAGAACGGCAAGAAACATATAACTGAAATCCCAACAAGGGTTTTTCCGGGGTTTCTGTAAAACAGGGGAATTGAACAAAAGATTGTGTTTTTAACAAAGGAAAATGAGAATTCGAAACTGAAGAAGCTAAACGGTTATCAAGAAGGGATAAAACAGAGGAAAGGGAAAATGAAACCCTAGATCAAGAGGGAGGAGGAGGAAGAAGAATGAAAAGAGTTTGAGAAGAGGAGGGGGCTAGAGGACAAGAGTCTGATGAAATTTTAAGAGCTTTTTGATTAAAGTGAAAACTTGAAGAGGGTAGACTCTCAGTTTTCTTGAAATTATAAACCGAAGAGGAGTGTATTTACTTTTTACCACCAGGATTTAATTTAAGAAGTAAATAAAAGTTTGCTAATAGTAGTCAATATATATTTAATAAATTAAATTACGAGATAAATATGTATAGAGTAAAATGTATGTTAATGATTGTACTTTTATTAATTTTGCACTTTAATAACTGTACTTTATAAACTATTATTTTAATAATTATACTTTGAGATTTTTTAGAAAAAGTATGCTTTATGTTCCATTAACTCAATTTATAAATTAATTTTTTCTATTTAGTTTATCATAATTTATTTTATTAATTTAATTATAATATTTTATAAATTAAATATTTAAATAAAATATTAAATATTTATAGATGAATTAATTAATTCTTTGAAAACTAATGTACATGATAATTAACTACTCTCTCCGTTACAATTTATTTGTACCTTTTGCAAATTGCACACATATTAAGAAAACATCTAAATGACACAATTTTGATGTAAAATAATCATTAAAAGTAATTATTTAAGTCAACTTTATATTCTCTCTCATCTCTATACTCACATTCTCTCTCTCTCATCTCTCTTCTCTTTAAAAGGAATCACATCTTTCAAGACATTAGTAAAGAAAATGTACACTAATTACATAAATTGGGATAAATAAATTGAAAAAAAAATTGAACAAAAAGAACAAATAAATCGTAACGGAGGGAGTAATTTATAATATTTTATTAAATAATTAAATATAATTAGATAATTATTAAATAATTTATTAAATAATTTAAATGTAATTAAATAATTATAAATTAATAAAATATTATAAATTAGTTAGTTATCATGAGTTAAATTAGTTTTCAAAGAACTAGTTAATTGATCATATCAGTTACATACAAATTTCTAACATTTTATTTATATATTTAGTTTATAAGATATTATGAATAAATTAATAAAATAGACTATGATAAATTAAATATTAAAAATTAATTTATAAATTAAGCTAATTTAACATAAAGCATATTTTTTTCTAAAATCTGAAACTGTAATAATTAAAGTAATAGTTTATAAAATATAGTTATTAAAATGTAAATTTGGTAAAAGTGTAATTATAAAATGCATTTTACTCAAATGTATATGTATGCATAGGAGCAGTAGTCAAAGAAATTCAGGATTCCGGGGTGAGGTGGAGTTGTTTGGTGAAGTCGAAGAAACTGAACACTGAACATTGTGGACTCTATGAACGGTGGGCCACCACTTCTTAAAGTACTATTTGTATCTCAAATTTTGTACACTGTGGACTGTATTTATATACTTTTGTTAAAGCGAAAACTTACTAGTTGCGGAGCTGAGCATTCAACTGTCCGTGCAAATCGGCGGAAGTGGGCGTATGGTGACTTCCATCCGAGGGATCGTGGTCTATCTCCACGTGATCCGCGAGTGGATTGTGAGGGTCATCCGTGTTTGGATCCATCCTTACATGTTAGCTTCTCGTCTCAATTACCATTGCTCAAGGTACCAGTCTTAGGTCCCAACTGTCCGTGGATTTAGTTGTCCAACTAGGTCTAAGTTCGGGTCCGACTACAGGCCAAGCTCCTAATGATGATTGGATGTCAACTTGTTCGAGGGTCAAGTTAAGTACTAATCACCACCAATGGGGAAGAGCTGGTGGAGAGCTTAGGGGAGGCCCTCCTTCTAGCGCCAAAATGATAACGCTCTTACATGTCCGGGTCTACTTCCTTGCTTGTGGGTCGCCTGGGATCCAGGCTCAGGTATTCGGACCTATAAAACAATGTCACGCGGAACCTTGTCGGTCCCGGGACACCTCCGGTGAGAGAATTAGGGTTCCGGTGGAAATTCTGATCAAATCCTAGAGAGAGAAAGTAGAGAGAAGAAGGAGCGAAATCTTAGATGAACAGTGATCGAGTTTGTAACCCCCTCACCGTTGAGAGTGAGGGGTATATATAATACCTGCCCACGTGCGTGGCACGTGCCACCCCAAATGGGAGATGTTGACATGAGCCACGCACGATGCACGTGACATGAGGTTGCTGCTTGGAGGAAGTGTCCGCGAGATGGGATGAGGCATCCGTGCGTTGCATTCCGAAGGACGGACGTCCGCACGTATGCCCTTGCACGCCGTCCGCGCGCTGATATGTCATACGCGCGTCTTAGAGTCATCCGCGCGGATGGTTACTCTAGTGCTGGTTTGTTGGTCCATTTGGCTTGATGGGCTTTGCTTGGTTTGGCCTAACGCGATGACTTGGACCCTCGATTGGCCTTTGAGCATCGGGTTGGGCTGAGCTTGTCGAATTTGGGCCCTTACTGAATTGGGCCTATCATTTGCCACCCACTCCCTCATTCCACTTTTAGTGGGATGGGGGAGTAGAGAGGGAGTTCTTGGTGTATGTGCGCGGATGTATCCGTGCGATAGTTTTAGCACTTAAGTGCATTTGTTTGTGCCCCCAAGGCTAGTGCGCGGATGTATCCGTGTGCTAGCTTTAGGTTATGGCTTGGGCACCTAAGTGCGCTTGTTTGTGCCCCCCAAGGCTAGTGCACGGATGTATCCATGCGCTAGCTTTGGGTTATGGCTTGAGCACCTAAGTGCGCTTGTTTGTGCCCACAAGGCTAGTGCGCGGATGTATCCGTGCGCTAGCTTTAGGTTATGGCTTGAGCACCTAGGCGGAAGGTACGGGCGGAGTAGGAGGGTACTCGAAGTGTCGTGAGTGTGGGGGTTGGTAACGAATGAATGACACGGTTATCGAGGTCACGCGCGCGTGTCGAATCGTACGTGCGCCCGTTGCCGAATCGTCGCCCGTTACAGACAAGTGGCAGCCTCTGATTGGCTGTAAAAAACGTGCGCGGGTTACTAAAACTCCCATTCTCCCTCATTTTCTTCACTTGTTCAAAATAACAAACCCCATACGACTTTGGAGATTTTTCAAGTTCCAAGTTTTTCGATTTTGATTACAGATTCGAGTTCGCGGCGGGGCAAGGAACAAGAATCTGCAAACCATTTCTTAGGTAAGCCTGTAAATCTTTCAATTTTTGAGGTTTAAGTTTTAAAAAGTTTTTGGTTTTTGGTTTTTGGTTTTTGGTTTTTGGTTTTTGCTTAGTTATCCTATGGTTATCCTTTTCAGGTACTGTTCACGTTCTGGCTTGGACAGTTTCGCTTCCGAGTGGTGAGCGTTCGAGAGACAGAGAGGGTAGACCATTGATTAGAGCCGATCCGCTTGTCAAGAACACAAGTGGAGGGATGTCCGTGAGTTCGTCTCCTCAAGGAGGCGGATGGACATTTATAGATAATCTGGAGATTCTTCCGGATCAAATTCCGATAGCAGTAGAGGTTCCGCCCCAGCCCGCTCCGACCCGTCACTGGAGGGAGATGGTAAAAAAGTCGGCCAAGAAGATCGGAAACCATCCGCGTCATGGGGATGAGAATGGGTGTGATGATTATGATACTAAAATCCTTGAGCCTGCCCCCAGTAATTTTGAGGAGATCCGTCCCTTATACTTCAAATCATATAAGGAGGGGCTGGAAGCTAAGGGTAAAATCACCAAAGAGTATGATAATGGCAAGCTTGAGTTGGCTTTTGGGCACTTGTCGTATGCTGCAGAGCCTAACAGGTTTGATATCCAACGGCAGATGAGCGTCCGTATCATCACCCATCCGGGGGCTGGGTTGCAATTTCGTGCGCGTTTTTCCGCCAAGGCTTTCGACCCCCGATGCATAGGTTTACCTATAGCATTTTTAAGGAGTGGTTGAACCTTGCCTTCTGCCAAGTTGCCCCTAACAACATTAGATCAATTTCTGGTTTTATCGCGCGTTGCGCGGAAAAGGGTGTGGAGCCTTCTGGGAGGCTATTTTGGGCCCTTCACTCCGTGTCCAAGACGGCATCTTCAACATTTTTTGGCGCTCTAACTCAAGGTTTAGGGAGCGATGGATGAAGATGTTACAGCTCCTACCGTACATGGCACGCGGAGTACATATTTATCCGCGGAGGGGATTTAGCTTATCTGCCGAGGTGTAATAGTAAGTTAGATTTTGAGCCGCAGCCCGCTCAGCTAATCGATGAGGAGTTGGAGCTTGTTCGTGAGTTTGCCAATCCGACTGGCGAGCTGTGGCCGGATGATATTTTATTTTACAAGTCATTTTTGTATGAGTACAACTGTAGGTGTTATCCGCCCGTCCGGGATACTTGTGTTAATTATGTGTCTGCATCTTTATTTGCTCCTATAAGTTATATATATGTCCGTCTAATGGTTTTACGTGTCTACTTACAGTATCTTTATAGAAGCATACCTGGAACAAAATGTTGAATCAAAAGGCTATGCTTAAGTCCCTCGCTAGTCGTTGCATTGACGGCCCGAAGGTTGGTGGGGTGACTAAGAAAAAGAAGAGGGCTTCGACAGAAACAACATCATCTGCCCCCTCTAAGGATGTTTCAACCCCCCCCCAAGAAGAAATCAAAAAAGGCTCCCAAGGAGATAGAGGGGCGGAGGCTGATCGATGAGTTAGATACAGATGGTTCGGGTCCTTTTGTGAACAAAGGATGAGCAGAGGATGATCCGAAGGTTAAAGTCATCGAGGCTACTCACAATCCGCCCCGAGAGGGTTCTGAGGGTCCGGGTGTTGCGTCCGGGAATCTATCGGCCCCTCGCGATTGGGAAGGCTACCAATTGATGGACGAAGAGGTAGCTCCGGGAGTACTTCAGGTAGGTGCCCGTCCGTGGATGAATAACTTGACAGGACCCAGTCCGGAAGATGACTCTTGCTACTCTTTGGAAATCCGCGCCCATGAAGGGTGGCTGGCGGCAGGGCAGGAGGAGAAGAGGACTCCATTGGACTGTCTGAAGGCTTTTGCCATTCCTCGGGACATGGCTTCTTATGCCGTTATGGAGGACAAAGAGATTGAGCGGACGCTCAAAATCCAATCTGGCAAGGTATTCACTTTCTTTCTGTTCGTTCTATGATTGATTGTATGTATTCATCCGCCAGTTATATTAACTTGAATCCCTTGACTGCATATGATGTCCGCGACTTGCGGGGCTCTGGAGAGGCTGAGGGATCAGCGCCTCCGTCTGCCAGACGTCCGAGAAAAGGGGGACGCCCTTAAGGCTGAAGTCCAGAGGCTGAGTGGCCTGGTTGATACGATGAAGGGGTCTTATGATTTGGCTCTGAAGGCGGAGCAGACTGCTAAAGATCAGTTGGAGTCCACAAGAGGCCTTCTCAGCGCCCAGAACTTGGTCGTGGATGCTCTTCACGAGGAAAGGGACCAGATGAAGGGGCGGATATCTGATCAAGACAAGGAGATTGCTGCTATTAACGCTAATGTGGTGGAGCTCTCATCCGCCCGTCATTATTAGGAGTCCGTGAAGAATTTCAAGCTTACCAACACCTTCAAGGCCGTCGTTAATAAAGAGGCTGGTTCGTCCTTTGGGATGGGCTATGAGGCTTGTATGAAGTTTGTCGATGAAGGGACTTCTTTCTCATCCGAGGCTCACTCTTTGCTCAAGTTTATGGAGGCCGAGCTGGCCAAGGATGATGGTGAGATTACTCTTCCTGAGTCCGTGCCCGTTGATCCGGCCCTCGCATTCTATGAGATCCCTATGGATGTTCTTTATCCTCCCGAGGCCGCGTAAGAGTCGGAGGAGAGCTCCAAGTCTCAAGAGGAGAAGGAGGTTGCATCTCCCAAGAAAACAGCGGATGATGAGGGTTCTGCTCATCAAGGGGAAGGGGCAAAGGGGACGGATCAAACCCGCCCTAATCTGTATTACTCCGCTGTCTTGGGCCTCAGGCCGTTTAGCTTTTACATTTTTCTTAGGAAGTTGTAACTATTTCTGCTACTTTTGATTAGTCCGGGAGTCCGGACGCAATATGTAATTCAACTTTCATCTATTTATGCAAATGCCTTCGTTTGTATATGTGTTTATATCTTTATTTTGCTTTCTGCACTTGCTCGTTTTTCATACACTTAAGTTATACTTATCCGCGCAAATACGTTGTTCAAGACTTAGATAAAATGGACCATCTCAGTTAAAGTTTTAGAGTGGTAAGTTTGCCCAAGGCTTTAATAAGATGAATCAACTCAATTAAAGTCTTAGGGTGGTATTTTTCCGTACACATAATTAGGCGACGGATAGTTGGGACTAAGGTGTCGTAGACCTATGTCGTCCGTGTGTTGGGATAGGTGCACCTTTACGAGGGTGGCGTCCCATATTTGTTTGGACTTAAGGTGCCGTAGCCGTATGGCATCCGTGAGTTGGCATATGTGCACATTTACTAGGGCGGTGTCCCCTATTTGTTTGGACTTAAGGTGACGTAGCCCTATGTCGTCCGTGTGTCGGGATATGTACACCTTTATTAGGGCGGCGTCCCATATCTGTTTGGACTTAAGGTGTCGTAGCCTTATGCCGTCCGTGAGTTAGGGTCCGCGCACCCATATTTGGTGGCGAAAATCCTTTGTTTTTGTTGGACTCATGGGATTGCTCCCCATGCCGTCCGTTTGAGACCTGATGGTCCGAGCTCGTTGAGCTTGTTATTGGTTGATTTGCTAGTTGGTCGAGCCCCAACAATACAAGCTGAGATGATGATATGTTCCAATAGTGGTCGGGCCTGTGGTGGGTGGACCTCTGAATAAATTGGTAATAAAAGTTGAACTTTACAAAGCCTATTACAAGTCTATCAAATAATGATGCCTTATAGATCGACAGAGTATATAAGTAGATTACGAAAAGACTAGGTTAAGTGGCTTAGTGATAGAACTTGCGGAGCCTCAGTCCATGCCATGTGTTTGGGATTTCCGTGTCGTCCATGCGTTCGAGCTTGTAAGTGCTCGAATGTATGACCCTTGTAACTTTGTAAGGACCTTCCCATTTGGCGGAGAGCTTCCCTTGGTTGGTGTGGTCGGATACCTCTGTTGCCCTTAGGACCAAGTCGCCTTCAGAGTATTGTATAGGTTTTCTTTCATGACAAAGAAGGCTACCGTTTTTTGCTTGTAGGCAGCCATCCGGACCACTGCCTGGTCGCGGAGCTCATCAAGGAGCTCTAGGTTAGTTCTCAATCCATCTGGGTTCGTATGCTCCGTGTAGTTGACAACCCGAAATGAGGGGGAACTAATCTCAATGGGAATAATTGCCTTCGTTCCATAGCACAATTTGAAGGGAGACTTCCATGTAGCTGTCCGGGGGGTAGTCCTATAGGACCACAACACTTTGGGTAGTTCTTCAGCCTATTTGCCTTTAGCGTCGAACAATCTCTTTTCCATGCTTGAACAAGGCTTCTGTTTGTGACCTCAACTTGGCCATTGGTTTGTGGATGTGAGACGGATGACGTCCGATGTTCGATGTTGAAGTCCGCCAAGAACTCTTGGAAAGGGCCGCTAATGAATTGGGGGCCATTGTCAGAGATGAGGACTAGAGGGATTCCAAACCTTAGTATCACTTGCTCATAGAAGAATTTCTGACATTTCGGCTCCTTGATGTTGACGACTGCCTTGGCCTCTGTCCATTTGGCCATGTAGTCAATAACCACTATCACGAACTTTAGGCGGCCAGGAGCTAAGGGGAATGGCCCCATTATATCCAACCCCCACATTGCAAATGGTATGGGGGATAGGATTGAGGATGGAGGTACCGGAGCTTGCCTCGGTACGTTGCCGTAGTACTGGCATTGTTTGCACTTCTTAGCATAGTCAATGCAATCTTTGAAGAGGGTAGGCCAGTAGTACCCTTGCCTTACAATCTTGTGTGTGAGTGATTTCCCGTTCATGTGATTCCCACACATCCCTTCATGTACTTCAGACATGCATATGGTCATTTCGTCCGCGCCTACACACTTGAGGAGCGGATCATGGAACCCCTTTCGGTAGAGGACTCCGTCCAAGAGGCAGAATCTAGCTGCCTTTACCTTTAGAGATCTTGCTTCCTTGTGGTCCGCTGGTAGTATCCCTTGTTCTAAGTAATTGATGTAGGGTGTTGTCCAGTCAGCCACTTGGTTGATGTTCATCACTTGGAGGTCTTCCTCGATGCTTGGTCGCTCCAAATGCTTCAGATAGACCGTTCCCTCTAGCTTTTCCAGATCCGAAGTAGCCAACTTAGAGAGGGAGTCGGCTATGATGTTGTCCGTGCGATCCACCTGTTGGAGGCGGAAGGTTACAAAGCCTGTCATTGCTTCCTTGGCCAACTTTTGGTAGCGGGTCATGATAGGATCCTTGGCCATATATTCCCCTTGCAACTGGCGGACTACCAGTTGGGAGTCGCTGTAGACTTGGAGGTGTTGTACCTTTAGATTCTTGGAGAGACGGAGGTCGGCCAAGAGGGCCTCATACTCTGACTGATTGTTGGCGGCCTTGAACTTGAAGCGGAGGGCTTGCTAGATGGTGAGACCGTCGGGGTTTGTCAAGATTATCCTTGTTCCGCTCTTTTCGGATGTGGCTGATCCGTCCACAAAGAGTTGCCAAGATTCCGGCAACTGTTCGATCAAGGGTATACTTTGAGGGGTGGACATGCCGTCCGTGGACACCTCAGTAGGAGAATCCGCCCACCGGGGTGGATTAAGCTCGGGGAACGTGCATTCCATTATGAAATTTGCCAAGGCCTGGGCTTTGATGGAGGTGCGTGGTACATACTCCAATTGGAATTGGCTAAGCTCCATAGCCCAATTCACGATCCGTGCGGAGATGTCCGGCTTGTGGAGGATCTTCTTCAGAGGCTGGTCCGTGACCACCTTAATCTCCCTTCCTTGGAAGTAA